>CAKNXH010056673.1:0-24423 GCA_932178445.1 Andricus quercusramuli
TGCGAGCCTGTCTCGAGACGTTTGCAATGTTGTGAACAATCACATAGTCAGTAAGTACGTTTGGCTTTATCTGAGCCTTTCATGATGCGTTTGCAGTGTTGCGAACCGTCACGCAGTCAGTAAGTACGTTTTTCCTGCCCGAGAGTCCGTCTGCAGGCTTTCGCAATGTTGCGACCCATCAAACAGTCCTGCTTGAGCGCCTGTTTCGAGGCGTTGCAATGTTGCAGCAACCACATAGTCAGTAAGTACGTTTGTTTTGCCTAAGAGCCTCTCTGCAGGCGTTCGCAATGTTGCAAACCATCAACCATCATTGTGTCTGTCATGCCTGAGAGACTGTCTCGAGACGTTTGCAATGTTGAGAACAATCACATAGTCAGTAAGTACGTTTGTCCTGCCTGATAGCCTGTCTGCAGGCGTTAACAGTGTTGTAAACAATCCATCAGCATTGGGGTTCTCATGCCTGAGAGACTGTCTCGAGACGTTTGCAATGTTGAGAACAATCACATAGTCAGTAAGCGCGTCTGTCCTGCCTGAGAGCCTGTCTGCAGGCGGTAGCAATGTTGTAAACAATCCATCAGCATTGTGGTTCTCATGCCTGAGAGCCTGTCTGGAGAAGTCTGCAATGTTGAGAACAATCACATAGTCAGTAAGCGCGTCTGTCCTCCCTGAGAGCCTGTCTGCAGGCGTTAGCAATGTTGTAAACAATCCATCAGCATTGTGGTTCTCATGCCTGAGAGCCTGTCTCGACACGTTTGCAATGTTGTAAACAATCCATCATCATTGGGGTTCTCATGCCTGAGAGACTGTCTCGAGACGTTTGCAATGTTGAGAAACATCACATAGTCAGTAAGCGCGTCTGTCCTGCCTGAGAGCCTGTCTGCAGGCGGTAGCAATGTTGTAAACAATCCATCAGCATTGTGGTTCTTATGCCTGAGAGCCTGTCTCGAGACGTTTGCAATGTTGAGAACAGTCACATAGTCAGTAAGCGCGTCTGTCCTGCCTGAGAGCCTGTCTGCAGGCGTTAGCAATGTTGTAAACAATCCATCAGCATTGTGGTTCTTATGCCTGAGAGCCTGTCTCGAGACGTTTGCAATGTTGAGAACAATCACATAGTCAGTAAGTACGTTTGTCCTGCCTGAGAGCCTGTCTGCAGGCGTTCGCAATGTTGCAAACAATCCGCCAGCAATATAGTTGTCATTCCTGAGATCCCGCCTCGAAGCGTTTGCAGGTTGCAAATGATCACATAGTCAGTAAGTACGTTTGTCCTGCCTGAGCCTGTCTCGAGGCGTTTTCAATGTGGAAAAACATCACACAGTCAGGAGGTAAGTTTGTCCTGCCTGAGCCTTTATCGAGGCGCTTGCAATGTTGCAAACCATCAACCATCATTGTGTCTGTCATGCCTGAGAGCCTGTCTCGAGACGTTTGCAATGTTGCAACAACCACATAGTCAGTAAGTACGTTTGTTCTACCTGCGAGCCTGTCTGCAGGCGTTCGCAATGTTGAAAACAATCCATCAGCATTGTGGTTGCCATGCCTGAGAGTCTGCTTCGAGAAGTTTGGAATGTTCAGAACAATCACATAATCAGTAAGCGCGTCTGTCCTGCCTGAAAGCCTGCCTGCAGGCGTTAGCAGTGTTTCAAACAATCCATCAGCATTGTGGTTCTCCTACCTGAGAGCCTGTCTCGAGACGTTTACAATGTTGAGAACAATCACATAGTCAGTAAGCGCGTCTGTCCTGCCTGAGAGCCTGTCTGCAGTCGTTAGCAATGTTGTAAACAATCCACCAGCATTGTGGTTCTCATGCCTGAGAGACTATCTCGAGACGTTTACAATGTTGAGAACAATCACATAGTCAGTAAGTGCGTTTGTCCTGCCTGAGAGCCTGTCTGCAGGCGTTCGCAATGTTGCAAACAATCCATCAGCATTGTGGTTCTGATGCCTGAGAGCCTGACTCGAGACGTTTGCAATGTTGAGAACAATCACATAGTCAGTAAGCGCGTCGTCACTGCCTGAGAGCCTGTCTGCAGGCGTTAGCAATGTTTCAAACAATTCATCAGCATTGTGGTTCACACAGTCGGGAAGTAAGTTTGTCCTGCCTGATGCTTTCTCGAAGCGCTTGCAGTGTTGCAAATAATCACAAAGTCAGTGAGTATGTTTGTCCTGCCTGAGAGTCTGTCTGCAGGCGTTCGCAATGACATTACTCAAACCCTAAACATAACCTGCGTACCGATCGATAACACATTGTTTCGAGATCACGAAGATTTGCATATACTATAGGCGCGTCAATCGAAAGGAATAACATATGAAAAGGAACAAATGAAACCATTGGTTCAGAAAGTAGAAAGAAGCCGAAAAATTGCCCTCAAATAAATAACGATACTTTCGAATGCACATCTTTTCTAGAAAAGAACACAGTGTTCGTTTTGGAATCGGAGGAATTTTTTTTAAAAGCAGAATATAATGAATTTACGAACGAACAAAAGGTAAGCTAGCTTACAGGAAGGGCTAACAATTTACGGATTAGATAAGACACATCAGCTCATAGCTGTTTTGAGAAACTATCGCGATATGGCCGCTGACAAATGAAAACCTGTTTTTGGTGAACCACCCTTAAATAAATATATCAAATTGACGTGTCAGAAAGAAAAATACATGTAAATCATTTGATTTCATAGATCAGATCGCATATTAATAAATTCATACATAAGATCACAAGGACATATGTAAATTGGAAATAGCATAAATATTGCATGTGGGGAATGCGATATTCATAAGTGTCAGTATTACTGTGAGTTTGTCATGCTTTACGTTCATGCTCCCCTCGCAAACAAGAAACTAGAATATGTATCACCATTATTAATCACAGGGACGGAATGGGACATCAAGGCGGCCCTGGCATTTTGTACCTATGCGGTGGGCCCTGTACTTAATGCGGCCCTGGGTATGCCCTTGTCGGCCCTCCAGGCTCGCGGCCCACCGGGAAATCTCCCGAATTCCAGACGGCCAGTGCGTGCCTGTACTAAATGCGGCCCTGGGTATGCCCTTGTCGGCCCTCCAGGCTCGCGGCCCACCGGAAAATCTCCCAAATTCCAGACGGCCAGTCCGTGCCTGATTAATCAGACCTCTAAATACCTTTTTGTCGAATTGAATCCACATTGTACCCTCCGGAAGCTACGACCACGATCGCTCACCGAACGATCGATCCCGACGCAACCAGAGGTGATACGTCGTCCGACTCGTCACTTTCCACAACACCAGAAGTTAACCTTTAACTGAACGACTTAACGGCCCGAACGGTCCACAAGAACACTGGACTTTGAAACGTTGTAACACTCGACAAACTCGCCGCACTTGCCTACACCTAGAAGGATACTGAAAAGCCAGGAAGAAGGAACCAAATGCTCAACAACCGAGCTTCAGGCCTCCACCTGACTCCCCACTCCCAACACAAGGAAACCTTGAAGGTCACTCAAACAAGAATAATAAGATCAAATAAATTATTAACATTCCCCAAAAAATTAAGCCTTTTCGTTGAAAAATAGCCAAACTCGTAATTTGTTCATAAAAATTGTTGTTAGATAGTGAATACTAATAATACTCAATACAAATACTCAATACTAAAAATTAGTAATCATTGGGAATTTGCGAAACATTATATCAAAGGTTCACCGAAAGAGCATTCCTGGTTGATTCCGTGAGAAAAATTAAGTGCATTCATTGAAAAATAGCCAAACTCGGAATTTGTTTATGAAAATGGTTTGAGTAATAAATTTTTTTTTCTTGCAAAGCACTGTAGAAAATAGAGATCGTGGAAACATTTGAAGTTGTTGTTGTATCTGTTTAACGTGGGCGAGAGGCCCGTGAGGCCCCCACCCCCTGCCGCTCAAGCTATATAGCCTATTGTGCCACACCGTGTATATTCTCAAGGCGGTGCTCCTGATCCGGCGAACTTTGCCGAGTGTTTTTAGATCTCGATGGGTTTCGTTGTGTCCAACGTTCTGGAAGTATACCTTACAGGTGCTAGGCGTACCCATCACACAGTAAATGACGTCTTACTTTGTGAGAGGCAAAGTGATTCTCAACCACTCTGCCATTCGGCAGCCTCCCTAGCATGCTGCAGAAGGAGAATACAGCCCGGCTAGGGTAGTCGGAGCGATCCCTCTGGGGTCACAATTCAGATGCACAGATTCGAAGCACTGCCCTGGTGTGTTATGCAAGTGTATGTGTGTGTTCGTTACTTGAAATCGACAAGCGACCATCGAGCGTGAGTCCCCCGTAGGTGCCTCAAGCGCAAGGAGATCACTGACTCATTTTCGAGTCTTCTCAAAATCGATTACGACCCCCAAGGCAAGTACCCTCGACATGGGCCATCTACCGTAGCACGTAACCAGCCTCTTCTATAAAGGGACCTACAGTTTAAGGTGGGTTACGAGACACCAAAGCTCCGGTAGAAGTATATAGAATAATTATATAAGATAAGATATAAGACTTTCCATCTTCAATAATACATATAGAATAATTTCGATTGGTACCGGCTCAGGAATCGAATCCCAGTCCTCCTGCATGAAAGTCTGACGCGATATCGTCTGAGCTACGCGAGTCGCCTGGTCGCTAGCGACTTAAGACATTAATATTTTCTCAAATATCAATTCGATTGGTCTTAAATCTAGAAAACTTTTTTGTACTGTAGTTAACAACTTTCTCGCTAAAAGTAGTTCGATATGCGCCGAGGATCAGAAATATGAGAATAAAAATCTGCCTGCTCCGCGGGCACATCCTCATCCTGTTTTACGATCGGTTCTTCTAGATTTTTGAACTACATGTTCGACTTCGATGAAAAGAAAAAGTTCGTTTGCAAATATTATAAAATATACTGACCGAAATATACTGATCGCGCACTTTGTGCTTTGTGTTACATGTTCTTCATATAAAAATTACTAAATTTATATTTGATTTCAAATGAAGAATAATGATATAATTCACGCGACAAATTTTATTAGCTGAAATGTTATTTTAGCTTGTGCCGTTTTTCAAAAAAGTTAATTCTTTTCATTTTGAATAGATTCTTACAGCAAAAATTGATTCCAAGTTTGTAAATCTTTTTTTTTGCAAAATTTTTGTTCATTCATGTGTTTTCGTACCTTGCATTGTTTTTGCAAAAATTCTATTTTTTTACTGTGAATGTTATTTTCACGAATAAAACAAGAACCACGCATCCTATCGAAACATGATTTATAACAAATGTGTACCCCTTCTTTGCATAAAGAATTTGATCTCCCTTTTTTTCGTATCTTGTGTTATTCGTCTAAAAATTTAATTTTTCTATTTTTAATACTGTTTTTTACGAATAAAACTAAAACTACGCGTCATATCAAAAAGTGAAAAATAACAAATTTGTTGATCTTTTTTAGGTGCACAATTTTCATCGATTCGTCTTTCATCCTATCTCACATAGTTTGACAGCGAAATGGATTTTTAAATTTTTAAATTATTTTTTTGTGCGATCGAAATTTGAATTTTTGATTTTTCAAAAAATTCAAAAATTTGTTGTTAAAATATTGTAGGGTGTCTAAAAAGCAACGTTTTCCTCCTTCATGCTTCTTTTCATATCGTGCGTTTTTCGAGTTAAAATGTTCATTTTCATTTGTTTTTTGGAATTTTGAAAATGCTATAACTCCAGTAATGTTTTTCTATGCGGAAAAGTCATTGAGTTAAATTGTTCGAATTTTCGAGTACTATGAATAGCCGTACATAGAGTTTTTGAATCTTAAAAAAAATGGTCTCAAAAATTTTCAAAATGCTCCAACTTTTTGAATTTTGATCCAAATTAGCTGGTTAACGAACTTCTTGTTTCTTTTTAGGCCCTAAAAAAGTTTGCCAAAGCACAATCCAATCTGATTATTTTTTTGAAAGTCATCATGCCTACAGACTACAGACTACAGACTACAGACAGACAGACACCTTCGTAAAAATCGTTTTTTCTGACTCAGGGGATCTCAAATCGTCGAGATTTGATGAAAACCGACCAAGTCAAATTTTACTTAAACCAATACCTTCTTATTATGATAATGTAAAAATGATTTTAAATACATTTTTTTATTCCTTTTGCTCTATCAGTCGAAGGACGTTCCAAACCATATTCCCTGAATATACTACTTAAGAATTCCAAAAACTGAGTAACTGAGCACGAGTTGAAGCGAAAAACGAACTAGAATCGATTTTACTAAAAAAGCCAGTTTTTTGGCTTTGATTAGAAAACTAAAAAGGCTATAACTTTTTTGTCTAGAAGAGAAAAGACGCGCAATGAAATTCTAAATCTAGAAATATTCTTCAAAAATTAAAATTAATAAATATTTTTTAACGCTACCAGGGCTCACAACGGGCGAACACTTTGATCGCAGGATCAGCCCACAGATCAGCTCACATTCGCTCCCCGTACCTACCATTTAATATAGCATAATTGATTAAACATTTGATGAATTACAAGAACAAGAAATAGTATAACCCTCCTATTTGTATTGATCAAACCCAATAGTAATGATAAAAAAATCGGATAAAGATAATAGATTTTGTTTAGGGTTTAGAAAAGGTTAATAATATCACGAAAAAGGACCGCTACTCAATTCTACTCATGACAGAAATATTGGACACTTTAAGATCAGCAAAATTTATATCTAAAATCGACTTGAAACTAGCTTATTAACAAATACCGTTAGATGAAAGGTCAAAACCAATTACAGCATTAACATACCCTGGACAGAGATTGTACCAACTTAAAAGGACGTTATTTGGTTTAACCAATGCTTCAGCCACTTCTCAAAGATTTATGGACAAAATTACAACTTTAGACTTGAAGCCAAACGTTTTTTGTTATTCAGATGACATTGTAATTGTAATTCAAAAGTTTGATGTAAATTTAAAATAATTGAATATTATATTAGACCAAATAAATGGGGCAAATTTAGCAATCAGCCCGACCAAATACGAGTTCGTTTGCTCGGAAATTGAATAGTCAGGCTGTCACGTCCCGAGCATAGGTGCGGGTAGTTTGGGAAAAAGTGAGAAAGAGAGGGACTAATTAACGATCCTATGGGGATTGCGTCAATGAAGTGTTTGGAATAAAAGAGATATAGTTAGGATAACAGATGATTTATTACGAAGACAAAGAAAAAATATATGGTTACATAATTTAAGAACTTACGAGTACCTTTCTAATCCTTGACAGGGCAAGATAGGTTTTCTTGTCGGTCGTATCTCCGATATGTCGTAGAGCAGCGGCGGAACTCTACCGGATGTTTGTATGAGGTTTCTCTTAAGTTACTAAATTAGTGTAGTGAAATGATGCACAATGACTGTTCACTAGTAGAGCGACTCACGGTATAAACACCTACCGAATCCACTCTTGAGTTCTTTTTTTGAACGTTAAACCAGCGGACTTCATCCGGAAAATGACTCGGTTGACAACCGAAACCGAAGGGACTTAGTTCACAAGTTGACGATTCGTTACTTGGTTCAGGAAGAGATAAAAGTACGCGACTTGTAGATCGAAGTTGTCAGTATCACTGCTGGGAACGTGAAGCGCTTGACATGGATGGTTCTGGGGTTTATATTATGATGTGGTTATGCCAAAAGTCACGCGCCGTCACAAAAACGTGGTATGGCACGCGCGTTAACAAAAATGTGGTATAGCACGTTCTGTGACAAAAATGGAGTATGGCACGTTCGATGATAAAAACGTGGTATAGCAGACCAGTAAACATAAAATAAAATTTTGCAAAACGTGATCAGGTCGGCAATTTGTTTCAAAAAGTTAATTTGCAAAATTTGCCCCCCATCCCTCCACGAAAATTCAAAATATTTTGCAAATTTGAGTGAGTAAATATAAACTCAGTCTCTATCCCGTATTAAATTTGAAAAACGCGTTCGTCATGCGGCTACATTATTAATTATAAACAAATTATTATTTTGTTAATCACTCCCCAGAGAAAATAACGATGGTTTTGTAAAATGTTGTTTCTGCTTTCTTTCATTGACAAGAGACTATTGTATGATTCGCGAAACTAAATACAAAAAGGAAATTCTCGTTTTTTAAACTATTGTTAAATTTTTTTGCAATTTGTGACAGGGTAAACTTTCACTTACCCGTCAATAGAATTGTGAATTCCCGCACCAGGGGTTTGAAAATAGTTTTTTTTTCTCAATCCACCGACCAAGAGCGAAAGTCACCTCGGCCAAGAGCGTTAATCAGAGACTGTAATTCATGATTATTTACCTTCCGATATTTGTATGCTTTCATGTCAAATAAAGCCCTCTGTCAAATTGAGTTCAACAACAACAACACCATGGTAGTCAGAGAGCGGTCGTCGTCTAAGAAGTCACCAGTACCTAATAACGCACCCTGGATAAACACTTACCACTAACCGTATTCCAAGCGTTCCACGTTCCCATGGTAACCGGCTGCGATCCAAGATGGCGGGCCATGAACGCTCGAAATAACTAGCACCGTATCTGGCAGTCATCCCCACCAGGCCTTGAGCGCCATGTCAGCAAGGCGTGACGTCACTAGAACATTAAGTTCAAGAAAGGCAATGGTGGCTAGGTGCAGCAGAGGGTTCCTTGGAGTTAATCAACGCACCCTGACTCAGATGGCGTTTACGACAATTCGCTCTGGGCTCGCTCTGAGCTCGAAGGGGAGCTCAACCAATGAAATTTATGAGACTGCATGGCTGTCAGATTATATCTACGCCGCCATCTTCCTGATCACAATACAAGATGGCGGGTCCCAAAAATTCAGTAGTGGTCTCGTTTTTGATCGCCATCTTTCTCTATGCAGCGGTACATTCCTCGACATCCGATGTGCAATCCACCATACACGCTACCAGCTAACGACTGCATGACAACCAGGGCTGAGCCGCTACGTCAGAGAATTACCGAGGTTTTGGTACGCTGGAATGGTCACATAGGTGACGCTGACTTGAGGGAGTTTACGACTTCTGACCGGAAATTTGATAAGAGCATTTTCAACGGTCATTGGCTGGACTATCAACTGAACTTCAACTTCGAAATCCGACCGCGTTGCGAAAGACTTCCCTGTAACACGCGCGTTGAAAACTGTAAATCCAGCAACTTATGCTGATTGTTAACCTAGGATTTAGTTAGGGTTACGTCTCCATGGAACCTTTCATCTAACATAAGGGTATTCAAGCATCTATGTCAGGTTTCATGAGACAAAAAGTTCGAAATGCGTGAAAGGTCGCATTTAAGCTTATGCGCATGCGCGCTTGCGTCTGGTCGAGGTTAGTTTATTGGCGCGTTGTTTATGAGAAATTGTACATTGTTACTATTCACTTGCGGCAAATAGTTTATAATCTTTGCTAGTGACCATTTAGTTCGTAGTCCGCCTGCGAGGCGCGCTGTAGTTGAAACTCGGTAACCCTTAGATTTCCGATGTAAGTTTTAGTATTTAGCGTAGAAATCGTGATTTTAGGTATGCCGATAGGATTTATGTTAATGTTCCGCGAATATTGTCAGGGAATATTGTCACACCTTTAGCCAACGATGAAACTTCAGTTCATAGTTCTACCGATAGTTGCGCTGACTCGAGGTTTGTGAATACGCCTTCATGCGAGCAACCCCAGAGTTCACGGTCTTGGTGCGTCGCATGAAGACGTTCACTTTCGTTCTTGGTTAACTCGTGGCTACATGCACTACGTCTCCGTCGCCGTATATTGTAAAACATATTGGACTGGGATTATTCTATTTTGGACAAAAATCTAATTGAGATCGCATTATCGGGACAAATATATATACCAGACATGAAGGGTTCCAAGAATAATGAATCGCCGAGGGAAATTCCAAAGGTAAACACTTTTCGTATGACTGGCAAGCGACGCAATGGCGGTATTCAACCGCGGATCCGTTGCCTCGCTTGGCCCCTCTAAGTGTTTTTTTTTCACAGTTTCCGCGTTTCTCGTCGAGTCAGTGCCTAGCATTAATATTTTTTTTCTATTCTCGTGGTTCCCATTTCCCTACGGTATTCGCGATCAATCGATTTTCACTTGTATCCGCTCCGATTTGCTCCATGGCCACGCTTACGGGATTTTGAACTGATGGCCGCGTGGCCACGCTAAAGTTGTAGCTTCCGGTTTAGAATCCGAGTAAGTGCGCGCGTTTTGTATTATTATTAAATGAATTTTTATGAATAAATGTCGATTAGATTAACGATTTACAGAAAGTTGGGCCGTTGTGATCTTTAAGAACCACCCCTGAGGTTCCCTGTTCCTTCCTTTAGCTCCTTTTTTTTTAGGCTTTCAGGTTTCACTAAAATTTCGTAATTTAATTTAAAATTCTGCCGGGTCACAATTACTTTTCCTTCACCTCACATAGGGCCCTGGCTGGCGCCCAGTTATTTTTGGTATTTCAGGTTTGCAAATAAACCATATACGTATACCCATGTATATACGTATATAGATACGTATATACATGTGTATATGCAACTATCGGAAACTGGCATTGACAGGTGGCTTTAAACCATTCCTCGCAATGGCGCCCAGCAGTTTGAGGGTTCGCGCATTCTAACCAAATGCGGACAACGGCCTTTTTCTACTTTTTCAGTATTTTTTTAGGAATGGCGCACTGACTCGACTACAAAATTTTGTTTTTCAGGTAGCAATTTTCTTTTTAGGTGTTTTTTTTTTGCCCGACTACATTCCGCCCCTTGACATGGCCTTCCGGATTTTAAGTGGGGGGGGGCGGGTCAAAATTTAATTAATTATTTGGATTGATTGGTTCAATTGAATTATTTGATTTCATTGTATCGGGAATCGAGATATGAATAGGGATTTTGATTAAATTCGAAATCAAGGAAAGTTTTCATTTTAATTGAATTTTAATGGAAATTGAAACTTGAAATAAGAATTGAATTTTGATTGAGATTCTAATCAATATTGATTTATTTTTGCGGTTCAATTGAAGTTGGATCGAATTTGGCTCGAAATTGATTCGATAATTGAATTAAAAATCGAAAATTGAATGAATTTAAGTCGATTAATTAGATTGGAGATGAAACTTAGGATTTTAATATAATTTACAATGAAAATAATTTAAATTCAGTTAAAATTTGGAAGTAAAATTGGAATTGGGATTTAATTTGAACGTTTAATTCAAATATCGGAAATTCAAAGTGAATCTGAAGATTTGAGTGAATAACAACAATAATTTCGAAGTTCGTGTATGACTTTCGGGCATAATTCGAATCTTGATACGGGATATAAATTAAAACGTTAGATTTTTGATTGAAATTTGAGACATTTGAATTTGATTGAATTTACATTCAGGATATCGAATGGAATTTTAATTGAGACTTGGCACTAAAATTGTAAATGGGATTTAAATTAAATTAAACCAGAAGATCTTAATGAATAACAATGGTATTTCCGAAATTCGCACGTGACTTCGAGCATAATTTGAATTTTGATTCAGGATTTGAATTAAAATGTTAAATTTTGAATTAAAATTATTTTAACTAATGAATCTGGTCACAGATTCAGAATTCGAATTCTAAGATGGGGATTTTGATGTAGATTAAGGAATTTATATTCTAGTTTCGTGAATTTTTGAGAAAAATGTCGATTTCTGAGACAGGTAACCTTACCCTTCGGGCCGCTTAGAGCGCCTAAATGACCTATTGGAACATAATTTTATAGGACTGTGGCAGCTTGGAGCGCCCTAGATTCCACATGTAAAGTTCCTTCTATCTATACTTGGCGATGTGAATTATGCTGATCACCCACCAATTACCGTACCCATTCGACGTTAAACTGCAGTTTTTTTTCCTCTCTGCGTCACCTGCCTAACCGCACCTTCCGCCTAGCCGCCGGAAACTTAATTTGTTTCGATCACTGATCGGGCATATCATCACGCTACCTAGATTTATTATTATATATATTTGAACGTAATACATAGATTTCAAAATGGCGTTTTTAGATTCGGTAGCCGAAATAGTCACGTTTCGGAAATTTAAACATTTGATTAATGATCTCAACGATGAGCAACTTTCGAGGCACTAGAAGCCCTCCAGCTGGAGACTACCGGTACACGCAGGGAAAGATGTTCTAGTTTAAGGAAGGGGGTTAAATTACATAAAGGGATGTCATCACACGCATCGGGCGTCACCTCGATAACCACCGACACGACCGATCAGGACGAGTTCGATTTACCTTCCGATGATCCATTGGCTTCGGCAGTCACCACTAATCCGGTGACATTAACGGTGGAAAGCATTGTCACGGCCACAAGTACTACCACTTCGGCTACAGGGGTAGTGAACTCGTGGAACCCTCTAGAAATTGCGAGGACAACGCAATCTACTGTTACAGTCATGACGCCCCGCGGAAAGGTAGCGACTCTGCCCACTCGTGTTAACCCCGGGAATCTAGGACGGTCCTTCAACTATGCGAACTTTTACGGTTTACCGGGCTTATTCCCGCTCACTGATCGCCCTGCCCTCCCGATAAGTGTCGATTTTCCGATTCCTAACACCTTTAGGTTCCCGGAAGATATCGAAGGAGTACGCCAAATTTACCGAGTGTTCCACGGGACACTCTTACGGCAAATACGCGCCGGGATAGCTTCGATCAACCTGTAACCACCCATTTTAGTTCCCTGAACCAACCCAGCATTCCCCAACACACTCTGACGGAAAATAATCACCGAGACACACTGAATTTCCCAAGCGCGACTCGGTATAGTTCTTTAAAAATAACTAGTGCCCCTCATAGCACTTTGAATTCCTGTGCAACCCAGTCGAATGAGAACTCGATTCATCCTCCGCGGGCCCCAGTTACACAGACGGAGTGCCGTAGAGTCCGAACCGGCACTATTCCGAGGTTCACACCCCAAAGGAATATTTTCACCGAGACTATCAGAATCGAAGATTCTACGGACTCCGACAATGTAGAACGTCGCGCGAGAGAATCACGCCACTTACGTTCTGAGAGATTGACATCACGTAACAGCACAAGACTTGACAGACCGGAAAACCAGGAGGGCGAACCCCCCTTCTACCGCCGGGGCGGACAGACCAACACAGGCTTCCGAGATTCGATGGGCTTAGGACTCCCAAGAGGGCGAAGGTTAGAACTAGATGAGGAATTTAACCGCGAGAGTGCCGATTACGACCGACTAGCTCGCGCTACTCCTTCATCTCGCCGTAACAATAGCTCAAGGGATTTAGGTATAATTGTCTTAAATTGGAAGATTACTTTTGACGGGAGTTGCAAGACCAGTGCCGAGGACTTTCTAATGCGCGTCGAGGACCGAACCAGGCTTACAAAAGTCTCCGACGAAGAGCTTTTGTTAGCCATGCTAGTATTACTGGAGGGAATCGCGTTCAAGTGGTTCAAAAACCACGAGCTTAAGTTCGCGAATTGGGAACAATTCAAGAAAGCTTTTAGATACCGTTTTGGGGATGACGATTTTGAGAGACGCGTCCGTGAACAAATTTATTCTAGGACTGAAGGGAAAAACGAGAGCATAGATGACTATCTGACTAACCTAGAAGGCCTAATCAGTCTGTTAGAAGATGAGATGCCGACAGTAGAGGAGTTAGATTGGGCTCATTGGGGACTCAGGCCGGAATTCCATAGGGTAATTCGCCGCTCTCATTACCGATCTTTCGATGAACTCACGCGACTTAGTACAGGTTGGGAGAAGGAATGGGCGGCCATTAAAGAATACAAACCACCCCCTAATCCCGAGAGTTCGTTCCTGCAAGAGTTCGCGTACCGCGATATAATGGCGCAGAAACCTGCAAAGAATAGTTCCTCGGCCATCGTCGAAGAAGATTCCGTCTCATCCGCTAAAACTACGGAAAACGTTCCCGTGGCTAAAAATAAGCCCCCCAACGGGGTCGGTAAAGATAGGAACGGTAGGACAGGCGGAAGGGGCGGTAACGGTATGGGCAACGGGACCCAGAATAACAAGACTCAATTCGGAGGGAAACAGCAGAGCTCGACTACGCCCGCTGCTTCCACTTCACAAACCAATTCCCAAGAAAGTATATCTGGCGTTTCAGGCGAGGTTGCCTGTTTTAGATGCAGACAGGCTGGGCATTACCAAAAAGGCCGCGCTCAGCCTCGCAAATTGATTTGTTTCGCGTGTAAGAAGGAGGGCTTTACCCTTAAGACTTGCCCAAGTTGCTCGGGAAACGCAGAAAAGAAGCAGTAGGACCGGTCTCTACTGCCTCTCAAAATAAAGAGACCGCCAAAACTGATTTGGACGTCTCTGGGCTTACAGTAACTACCGATTTGGCCTTGAACGATTTAGGCGAATATAAGGGTATTAGCGTAACACCCTATGATTTCCTCCTAGATACCACGTCTTCCGATGAGCCTCAAAACTCAATTGTCGTTGAAGCTCTTGTGCATGGGGAGGATGGTGGTTCGCCGCGTCCTGTGGGTACCTTTTGTGATTTGAAACAGTCAGCGGCGAACAGCACCATCGTGCCTATCGGACATACTGGCTTAAGAGATAGATCTTTATCACTTTCGGGTCGTGTTATTAGAGATATTCAACAGGAACTTAAAGCATCAGACCTTGATGAGAAAGTGACCGATGAAGGGTATATACAAAATTTTTCCGATCCTAATCAGATCGCTGGCATATTGCAGACCGAGCTGGTACGCGGTAGAGTGCACCTCAAGATCTCTATCGATTCCTCCTCGGTCGATGCTTTATATGATCCCGGTTCAACTAGGACACTCATTCGTGGCGATTTAGTCCCAAAGATCCTCGAAGCCCTGGGCAAAGATTTAGACAGCTCTCGAAAATCGTCGATGATATTAGCAAACGGTTCCAGAGACAAAATCTTAGGTGTGGTTGAGCTACCCTTGACTATCGACGGGATTACTAAGGTAAGCGAAGTCAGGGTAGCCACCAATTTGAACACCAAGTTTGTTTTGGGTCTAGACGCGCAATCAGATTTCGGCATGGTCTTTGCGGCGCGTTCTTAAGAAATCTGGATGCTAGATACGGATGGTCAGGTCTATCCACTCTACACATGGTCAACCACAGAAGATAATTGCAGTGGTATATTAGACTTGTCGAACGAACAGGATCGGGAATTGCAAGAATTGATTAAACGCAAAATAGTTCCTAAAAGAGAGGGTCAGCTTAACGCTACCCACTTGATCAAGCATCATATAGACATACAGGGCCACCCACCTATGAGGGAAAGATATCGAGTTGTGTCCCCTAAAGTGCAAGAGGCCATGTATGCGGAAGTAGATAGGATGCTTGCCGAGAGTGTGATTAAGGAGTCCTCTAGCGAATGGTCGGCCCCTATAGTAATGGCTAAGAAGGGGGACGGGGGTTATTGGCTTTGCTTAGATTTCAGGAAGCTAAACGCTATCTCTAAAAAGGATGCCTACCCCCTCCAGTATATGTCGTACATAGTAAGGCAACTCCGAACAGCTAGATTCATCTCCAAGATCGATCTTAGCGCGGCTTTTAATCAGATCCCTTAGGACGAGCCTTGCCAGGAATATACGGCATTTGTGGTTCCTGGCAGGGGCCTTTTTCAGTTTGCTCGGAAGCCATTCGGACTGACGGGGGCTCCGGCCACCTTTCAGAGATTGATAGACAAGATCATCACTCCCGAAATGAGACCTAACGCGTTCTCCTACCTTGACGACATCATTGTAGTCACTGAGACATTTGAGGAGCATCTGCGTTGGTTGGAGAAAGTCAGAATTTGTAAAATTGACTAGTTTTATACCAGCCGGTGTGACCTCGATTTATGAAAAGAGTTTCGCAATACACAAACAGTAAGCATTAAAACAGTTTCGTATTTGAAGAAAGACTTTCTTTACGAAACCTTATACAGAATTAATAAGAAGCGGTTTAAAATGCATTTGTATTCATATTGTATCATATATTGTATTCATATTGAAGTGATACGACGGTAATCTACGAGTGGCGAGTGCTACCTATGATAAGTTTTGATAATCTGGGGGCTTAGTTCCTTCAAGATATGAATCGGTGCGTCTACGTGCGATAGTTTGGCTGGTCCACCTACGACCCAATTGTTCGTTAATGTATTATTAAATTGTGATACTAAAGTTGACTCTCTGGAATCGTCCCGCTTCCAAAAATTAAACTTGATTTTCAACGGACAGCGTAAAAAGTTTGGTAGGCCAATGTGCGACCTCTTATCGAATACTGCTTGCGGCTCGAACACTTTCATACTCAATATTCATTCCCGGATCGAAAGTTTTTCTTTTGTTCAGTATTGATACCATTAAACATGGAAAGTCACGAGCCTGCCTAATTATGGTACCTTCGTGATCAATTCGCTTACCATTTGCAGACTACTCCGAATGGTAGTCTGAAGTCACGCGAGCTACATCGAATTCGGAAAATCCATTGTTCCCCTAGTGATAAGGATACCGGATCGATATTTTGTACAGAACTTTTGATACTTGAGATTTTTCGTTGACATTTGGAGCTTCACTCACTGTTCCAGGCGGCCTGGCTATGCTCAAGCCTGTAATGGACGCACAGACATGCTCCGTGTTCTTCTCCTTCTCGTAATAAAGAATTTTGTTAACATTATACAACTTATACCCCAACATCTTATTTAACCTACCCTTAATTTAAATTTAAAATGGAAACGAGACCTGTCAGGCGAGGAAGACCCACGTTCCAGCATCCTTCAAGGTAATTGATTCACCAAAAACACTTTTTGTTGTGTATCAGGTCCAAAACCATCCCGAGCCAACAGTTCGTCCCAGCCTCAGCTCAACATCCTCTAACTACCTATACTTCGCGGAATCGCCCTATCCCACCTTCTGCTTAGCTGTAGCTTCATTATTGGTTTTGGCTTATGATTTTGCTAACCTTTCTTATTTTTCATCTTTGGCTTATGATTTCGCTAACCTTTATTATTTTTCGTCTTCAGCTTATGATTTCGCTAACCTTTATTATTTTTCGTCTTTAGCTTATGATTTCGCTAACCGTTATTATTTCCCTTATGGCTTATGATTTCACTAATTCTTATTTTATATTATGGCTTATGATTTCGCTAAAACAATTTTATTATTATTATTTTTCATTTCCGGTTGTGGCTTCTAATTTAGTTTTGCTTTAATGTTCTTTTCTGCTAATCGAGAATTGAGGAGCGCTCTTGGAGGGGTCAGGCGAGGCTCTTGGTCCTGTGGGAGATCGTAGGGGTCGTCGTCGCTTGCCGAGTTGTCAGGGGAGAACCTCGAGCTCCCGTTTAAGCAGGGGGGTGTTGTGACAGGGTAAATTTTGACTTACCCGTCACTTAAATTTTGAATTCCCGCGCCAGGGGTTTGAAAATAGTTTTTTTTTCTCAATCCACCGACCAAGAGTGAAAGTCACCTCAGCCAAGAGCGTTAATCAGAGACTGTAATTCATGATTATTTACCTTCCGATATTTGTATGCTTTCATGTCAAATAAACCCATCTGTCAAATTGAGTTCAACAACAACAACACGATGGTAGTCAAAGAGCGGTCGTCGTCTAAGAAGTCACCAATCCCTACTAATGCACCCTGGATAAACACTTACCACTAACCGTATTCCAAGCGTTCCACGTTCCCATGGTAACCGGCTGCGATCCAAGATGGCGGGCCATGAACGCTCGAAATAACTAGCACCGTATCTGGCAGTCATCCCCACCAGGCCTTGAGCGCCATGTCAGCAAGGCGTGACGTCACTAGAACATTAAGTTCAAGAAAGGCAATGGTGGCTAGGTGCAGCAGAGGGTTCCTTGGAGTTAATCAACGCACCCTGAGTCAGATGGCGTTTACGACAATTCGCTCTGGGCTCGCTCTGAGCTCGAAGGGGAGCTCAACCAATGAAATTTATGAGACTGCATGGCTGTCAGATTATATCTACGCCGCCATCTTCCTGATCACAATACAAGATGGCGGGTCCCGAAAATTCAGTAGTGGTCTCGTTTTTGATCGCCATCTTTCTCTATGCAGCGGTACATTCCTCGACATCCGATGTGCAATCCACCATACACGATACCAGCTAACGACTGCATGACAACCAGGGCTGAGCCGCTACGTCAGAGGATTACCGAGGTTCTGGTACGCTGAAATGGTTACATAGGTGACGCCAACTTGAGGGAGTTTACGACTTCTGACCGGAAATTTAATAAGAGCAGTTTCAACGGTCATTGGCTGGACTATCAACTGAACTTCAACTTCGAAATCCGACCGCGCTGCGAAATACTACCGAGCAAAACGCGCGTTGAAAACTGTAAATCCAGCAACTTATGCAGATTGTTAACCTAGGATTTAGTTAGGGTTATGTCTCCATAGAACCTTTCATCTAACATAAAGGTATTCAAGTATCTATGTAAGGTTTCATGAGACAAAAAGTTCGAACTGCGTGAAAGGTCTCATTTAAGCTTATGTGCATGCGCGCTTGCGTCTGGTCGAGATTAGTTTATTGGCGCGTCATGTCATAATTATTATAAACCCACAAGCCTAGGTCGGCGTAAATTTAGTCAACTGGCCTCATGCGATGTTCCGTTTTCATTTCTTATTTTTGAATTTACCCGCCAAACTGTAGTTGGAAACTTTCCAAGATTCCTGAAACCTTCTCTTGTCAAAGTTTCATGAATCTTGGGGATCTATGTTTATATTAAGAGTTCTTTATAAGAAATTGTACATTGTTACTATTCACTTGCGGCAAACAGTTTATAATCTTTGCTAGTGACCATTTAGTTCGTAGTCCACCTGCGAGGCGCGCTGTAGTTGAAACTCGGTAACACTTAGATTTCCGATGTATGTTTTAGTATTCAGCGTAGAAATCGTGATTTTAGGTATGCCGATAGGATTTATGTTGATGTTCCGCGAATATTGTCAGGGAATATTGTCACACCTTTAGCTGACGATGAAACTTTAGTTCATAGTTCTACCGATAGTTGCGCTGACTCGAGGTTTGTGAATACGCCTTCATGCGAGCAACCCCAGAGTTCACGGTCTTGATGCGTCGCATGGAGACGTTCACTTTCGTTCTTGGTTAACTCGTGGCTACATGCACTACGTCTCCGTCGCCGTATATTGTGAAACATATTGGACTGGGATTATTCTATTTTGGACAAAAATCTAATTGAGATCGCATTATCGGGAGAAATATATATACCAGACATGAAGGGTTCCAAGAATAATGAATCGCCGAGGGAAATTCCAAAGGTAAACCCTTCTTGTATGACTGGCAAGCAACGCAATGGCGGTATTTAACCGCGGATCCGTTGCCTCGCTTGGCCCCTCTAAGTGTTTTTTTTTACAGTTTCCGCGTTTCTCGTCGAGTCAGTGCCTAGCATTAATATTTTTTTTCTATTCCCGTGGTTCCCATTTCCCTACGGTATTCGCGATGAATCGATTTTTACTTGTATCCGCTCCGATTTGCTCCATGGCCACACTTACGGGATTTTCAACTGATGGCCGCGTGGCCACGCTAAAGTTGTAGCTTCCGGTTTAGAATCCGAGTAAGTGCGCGCGTTTTGTATCATTATTAAATGATTGTTTATGAATAAATGTCGATTAGATGAACGATTTACAGAAAATTGGGCCGTTGTGATCTTTAAGAACCACCCCTGAGGTTCCCTGTTCCTTCCTTTAGCTCCTTTTTTTTAGGCTTTCAGGTTTCACTAAAATTTCGTAATTTAATTTAAAATTCTGGCGGGTCAAAATTACTTTTCCTTCACCTCACATAGTGGCCTGGCTGGTGTCCAGATATTTTTGGTATTTCAGGTTTGCAAATAAACCATATACGTATACCCATGTATATACGTATATAGATACGTATATACATGTGTATATGCAACTAACGAAAACTGCCATTGACAGGTGGCTTTAAACCATCCCTCGCAAATTCGACACCTAAAATTCCAGCGAAAATTGTAGGGGTTGCGTTTTTGGGTAGCAAATATTGGAAATGTCACGATATAAAAAATTATTCAGTTTCAAAACGTTTGCAAAACCGGCAACAATATTAAAATTGCAATTAAGCAAATAATGTACTTTGTTAAAGCAGCCAAAAAAATACAATCATTTCGCTTATGGGGCTCGATGAACAAAGATCTGGCATAGGTGAACCTGAGGGGCTATATCGCGAGGTGTGGCTACTCTGGGGAACTGACGGACTCTGGTCGGTGAGACTCAAACTAAGGAGCGGTCCTTCCAGCGGATAATGGCAAAGCCCACTGGAATATCGAGAGCGCGAGTTCTCATGTCGGGAGCTGAATGGTACCAGGGTTAACAAATCTTTTGATATCCCAGCCTGCCCCCCTCAGCAGAGGTGGACAGGTAAGGGTCTCGAAGGAGGTGCCTTAACGGGGACGTTGTGATACCAGTTCGAATCCCATAGTATGTAGACCCACCCCCTGGAAGTAGGACTCTGTGGGGGGGGGGGGTGTTTCTTATTTCCCTAGCTTCTCGTGGGACAGAAATGTCAACCAATAATCTAAAAAAAAAAACAAAATTCAAACGATGAGGGATCCGCTTCGGTTCCCTCTCCCAAACCAGCGCCAAAAGTGGGAGGCTCCGTCGGGGGCAATCCATCAGAGGCGGTGCGAAATAGTGCAGATGGTGGAGACCTTCCGGGTGACCCATCTGAAATCCGCAGGGGTCCCAGAAGCGTTTGAGGATGCCCCGAAGTAGCCTCTTTATGGCTGAGACGGGAATCTCCATTACGCAGAATAATTTGCACCACAGCAAAGGCGCCTTGGCGGTCCTAGCCAGACGCATATCTGTGGTGCAGATAGGGTTCGTCCTCACCCAAGAACCCTGGTTATACAGGGAAAGGATTTGTGACTTGTCCGAATGTGGCTCCATATATAAGGGGCCATGCGAAAAAATGCCAAGGGCATGCATAGCCATTAAGGGTATGGATGCGATCTTGGTACCTAAATTCTGCTCCAGAGATCTCACCGTCATGAAGGTGAGACTCAGGGGCAGTAGCGGATAAAGACTCTCTGCCTCCCAGAGAGGTGGAGGCTCTAATTAGGTATTGTCAAGAGAACAAGATTCCTCTGCTGTTGGGTTGTGATGTGAACTCTCAACATACGGTGTGGGAAAGCACAAATATCAATGACAGGTGGAGAGATTTTATTGAATATATAGCAGGCACAGAGCTGGAGATTCTGAATCGGGACGATACTGCTGGTAGTGGATTGTAGAGTCTCCGATGAGGAATCTCTTCCGGCAAAGTGCGGCGCAGCGAGCGAATTCGTGGGACCGCAACAGATACTGGGAATAGCGTCTTGCAGTGTCGGGATGGCCATTAAAAACTGGATCTGAAGAGAACACAAGGAATACTAGGAACAAACCAAGGGTTACCGTCAGGCGGAATCTATCCTGGGGTATACCTATAGAATGGACAGAGCCAGGAAAATCTTGGGTTTACCCAAAGAAAAACATAAGGACAGTGGTACGGACCCTGACAGGGCATAATCACTGGAACTATCAAATGCAAAAAATGGGATATAGCCCCACGACGGAGTGCAGGAGGTGCGGCAGGGATGACGAAACATCCCTGCATGTATTATGCCAGTGCCCGGCATTAGCTAGGCTCAGGCAAGAGACTCTTCGGGTCCATTTTATGGAAACAGAGCAAATTGAAATGCGATCAGTGGTCGAAATACTGGGCTTCGTCAAGAGGTCGGGGGTCGACTGCTGAGAGTGAATAAGTAAAAGTGTGGCACAATAGGCTTTAAAGCTTAAGCGCCAGGGGAGCTCTTCATGGGCTTCTCGTCCGTATCAAAACTAAACTAACTAACTAGTACTAACATCATGTTAGATTTTTAAACTGTTCACTATATGGAAACATCGATAATAATGAACAAACTTATACTTTTTCAAATTATTCCCCAGATTAAATTCTCAAGGTGCTGTAAAAGGATTTTTTCTTGCTATTGAAGGGTTCCATATTGTTTGTAACGGATTTACTGGCTTTTTTGATTGGATAACACAATGTGGGACGCATACTACAATCCATTGCATTATATATAATTTTCGAGGGATTTGAAGGTTTCTCGTTTTTTTTTAAACAGTTTCCGAAAGTAATAAAATAACTGCCTGTGTAGAAAAAAGAGGAAAAATTTGAGAGAAAAAACGAGTAGCAATATGCAACTAAGGAATTGCGTGAAAATTTTTTGATAAGGATATATTTTTTTTCTTATAATTTTTATAAGTGTCAATTATAGTCTCCAAACGATAGGTCAAAACAATAAAAAATTCGTGCAATTCCAAATTTGTCGAAACGTTCCGGCTGTTATGTCAGCCATCATCAGTCAAAATTTATTTCTGATATTGTGATGGTAAAACAACATCAACAATTCTAAAATTAAAATCTTCCATTTAAATAATAAATATAATAAACTATCAAAAAACTTCAAAGATGTTAAAAATAGAAACAAAGCTTAAATTAAGAACGAAGAACAGATGCCATTCACTGAGTCATTGACGGGTGACATTGTCAGACACACTGTCAATGACTCAGTGAATGGTATCTGTTCTTCGTTCCTAATTTAAGCTTTGTTTTTACTTTTAACATCTTTGAAGTTTTTTGATAGTTTATTATATTTATTATTTTAATGGAAGTTTTCAATTTTATAATTGTTGATGTTGTTTTACCATCACAATATCAGAAATAAATTTTGACTGATGAGGGCTGACATAACAGCCGAAACGTTTCGACAAATTTGAAATTGGACGAATTTTGTATTGTTTTGACCTATCGTTTGGAGACTATAATTGACACATATACTACAAGGTCGTGACTTTATTATCAACAATTTTTATAAGGTAATCGAAGCATGGTTAAAATTTTTGGTTCATTTTGAAAACTAAGACAATACGAGAGACAATCGTATATTTTAAGACAAGTGTGAATAAATAACGAGGTTGCCTTTCCTCTCATGTAACTGTTTAATGCATTGCTTATCGAGGGAAGAGAGTAGACGATTTTTATAACTCATCTATCGCAATTTTGATTTGATATATCTGTGGAGTTAGTTCAAAGTAGCATTTTTGCCCTAAAGGTGTGAAACTCTACTTCCAATGCGCTCCATCATGAGAGTGAATTTTTCACCTTCAATGTAATCACACTTAATATTTGAGTGGAAATGACGCTCCGCCGTTTTCTATTGATAGATTTCTCTCAAAGCTTCTGGTGAGAAACAAACTTTATGG
Source organism: Andricus quercusramuli (assembly GCA_932178445.1). Classification (NCBI taxonomy): domain Eukaryota; kingdom Metazoa; phylum Arthropoda; class Insecta; order Hymenoptera; family Cynipidae; genus Andricus; species Andricus quercusramuli. The sequence continues at coordinate 23,231 of CAKNXH010056673.1, forward strand.
AGTATATTGGCGGATCAAGAAATCGTGCGTCTCTTTTCAACTCGGAAGGAAGAAGGTAGGTTGGATGGGGCCAGCACCCCTCTATTCTACCTCCTTTCTCCCGGGTTGAAAAGAGACGCACGATTTCTGGATCCGCCACTCACTATAAACACCGATAACATAGTACTATGGAACACATATTCGACTTCAGGCTATTCTGAAATTCAAGCTTGAAATCTCAAGACAATTTTCTGTTGATTTATAATTCATACTATATAATCTGTACATAATCCGTATACATTCGCAGCCAATATGGAAATTCAAGAATTTCTTCGTTCTTATTGTAAGCTGATTCAAATTCAGAGACAATACACTTTCATCTGTAAAATATATAAATCTAAGAATCTGACAAATTAAAGAACAGAAAGTATAGGAAATATATACATACCCCTGTAGTAAAAATTCAGAAGTCGTATACTACGCCGGAAATTGGGATAGTATACGACGTTGTACACGACGTAGTTTGCTAAGTAGTAGTAGGATAGTAGGATAGTATAGTAGGATAGTATACGACGTAGTAAACTACGTCGTATACTATCCCAAGTTCCGCCGTAGTATACGACGCCGTTTACTTCGTCGTTTACTACGCCGTACACTACGTCGTATACTACTTCGGAATTTTGTATATCATCAAACTATGGTTTTTACTAACAAGAATATACAGGATGTCCGTGTATTCAAAATACATATTTGTAGTTTCTGATTCCTTGTGAAAAACTGAATAGAAAATAATCAATAAAAAAATTTGATTGAATGCATAATTACCGAGTAATTAGCAATTAAAGATTAACCAATCAGAAAAATGCGTTAGATAGCCGACATTCGGTAGGTATTCACGTGTCCAAAATTTCATTTTCCCTAAAACTCATTTTGCCGAAAAAATCACTAGATTACTAGCCGCATTCGAAACAATTGATAGATGGGCTTCTGCTTGACCAATTAAAATTAGCAAGCAGAAGCCCATCTATCAATTGTTTCGAAGGCGGCTAGTAATCTAGTCATTTTTTCGGCAAAATGAGTTTTAGGGAAAATGAAATTTTGGACAAGTGAATACCCTGGCGGACCGGCCGAACGCAAACATTACGCTACAGCGTAACGGTAAAGTAATGATAAAGTAATGGTAAAGTAATATGGCATTATAATTGATAAAAGAA
>CAKNXH010056673.1:24823-36062 GCA_932178445.1 Andricus quercusramuli
CGTTAAAAAATAAAAGAACAAAGTGACTGTCATTGCAGTCGGGCCCCTGCATACTGGCAACCCGTTAACGGGGCTTCAAGTGGGTTGCCAGTCTGCAGGGCCTGACTTGAATGACAGCCACTTTGTTCTTTTATTTTTTAACGATGAGAAAGCAAGTTGTTGCAATGACGGCATGACCATTTAACGTAAATTTTAACGCTTTATTATAATTGCAACAGTTTACATATTAATTTTGTTTCTTTTATCGATTATAATGCCATATTACTTTACCATTACTTTATCATTACTTTACCGTTACGCTGTAGCGTCATGTTTGCGTTCGGCCGGTCCGCCAGGGTACCTACCCCGACAGTCCATGTGCCATCGCTAAGAGTGTGTGAGAATACAAGTTCAGAACGAATAATTTCCGGCCCGTCCATTTTTATAGGAGGTTTTGACTCTTTGGTGAAACTTCACACTTAAACGAGATTCGAAAATTAAATAGTATCTTTTTCGTGGCAACCAAATTAGAAAACATTGCTTGGTGATTAAATTAAAATGCACGCGTTGTTTGAAATCTGTAGAATCCTCCTGAATTCTGAGCATCTCGCAGAATTCCTTCTAGTTCTGTAGAAATAATTACTTTAACATATTTGAATTACCCTGAACACTTTTGAATAGATTGAATTATTTGGAATTTCAAGACTTTTAAATAAGAAGTGTATAAACTGTCACTATGGGTAAAAAAAATGGTCGGTACCGGTTTTTGAACCGTAAATGAAATTGAAGGAATTCAAGGAATTTATGGAACTCAAGAATTTATGGAACTCAAGGAGTTCATGGAATTCGAAGAATTGATGGAATTCATGGAACTAACGGAGTTGGCGAAATTCACGGAATTCAGGGAATTCACGGAATTCCAAGATTTCTGAGAATTCACGAAATTTGAATAATTTGTGAGATTCACACTGTCGGCACCTTTACAAAAAATTATCAGTACCGACAAATTTTGTTACCGGGTTTTGAACCGTACATAAAATTAAAGGAATTCACCAAATGCACGGAATTCAAGAAATTCACAGAATTAACCGCATTCCAGGAATTAACGAAATTTAAGGGATTCACGAAATTCACCCCTTCCAACAGCTCGTGGCGGCTGGATGGTGGCGCTGTGACTGGACACAGAATTAATGATAGTTAAACCCCTACCCCTTTCCGACATTTCTTGGAGGCGCAAGGCACCCCTGTGACTAGTCACAGAAATAATGTTGGTCAGAGCCCTATCCCTGCATCTCTCTGATTCGTCTTCTGTGATGAATCACAGAAATAAGTTCAGTTTTACCCCTAACCTTTTCTAAGTTTAAGCAGTTTAAGCTCTATCGACAATTTTTTTACAGGTACCGACAAATTTTTTTACCGGCACCGGTTTCGCATACATAACCTTTTGAATACTGTTAATCCGATATGTGATGTGGAACCCACGCCTAATCATCCCTTTATTTTCAAAAATTCAATACAATGACTCTAATGCAAAAACTCATCAGATTTTCAGTGATACTGGTAGCAATTGATACCAAAAGAGCAGAAAAAAATTTGATCCTGGTATGTGATGTGGAACCCACGCCAAATCATCCCTTTTTTTTTATACCATTAAGCCGTTTCCCTTTTGGCGAGCCTCTAGGCCCTAGGGGTAGGCGTGACACTACCCGATTAGGCTAGTGTTTCTAGGTGGATAGTTTCTTGTAGTAAATAACTACAAGTGTGGGCTCACCACACCCACGACCGCCAACAGCAACGCAGTAGTATTAATCTCGAACGGTCACCCATCCAAGTACTAACCGCGCCCAACACTGCTTAACTTCAGTGATCTAACGGGAACTGGTGTTTCCAGCGTGGTATGGCCGTTGCCATAATTTTCAAAAATTCAATACAATGACTCCAATGCAAAAACTTATCAGACTTTCAGTGATAATGGTAGCAATTGATACCAAAAGAACAGAAAAAAATGTCATCCTGGCATGTGATGTGGAACCCACGCCAAATCATCCCTTTATTTTAGAAAATTCAATACAATTACTCTTATTCTAAAACTCGCCAGGTTTCCGGTGATAGTGGTAGCAATTGATGTTAAAAGAGCAGAAAAAAATTCTCATCCCCATATCAGATGTGGAACCCACGCCAAATCATCCCTTAATTTTCAAAAATTCAATACAATTACTCTAATGCAAAAACTCATCAGATTTTCAGGGATACTGATAGCAATTGATACCACAAACGCAGAAAAAAATGTCATCCCCATATGTGATGTGGAACCCACGACAAATCATCCCTTAATTCTAGAAAATTCAATACAATGACTCTTATTCGAAAACTCGCCAGGTTTCCGGAGATACTAGTAGATATTGATGCCAATAGAGCAGAAAAAAATTTCATTCCGGTATGTGATGTGGAACCCATGCCAAATCATCCCTTAATCTTCAAAAATTCAATACAATGACTCTAATGCAAAAACTCATCAGATTTTCAGTGATAATGGTAGCAATTGATACCAAAAGAGCAGAAAAAAATGTCATCTTGATATGTGATGTGGAACGCACGCTGAATCATCCCTTAATTTTCAAAAATTCAATACAATGACTCCAATGCAAAAACTCATCAGATTTTCAGTGATACTGGTAGCAATTGATACCAAAAGAACATAAGAAAATGTCATCCTGGTATGTGATGTGGAACCCACGCCAAATCATCCCTTAATTTTAGAAAATTTAATACAATTACTCTTATTCTAAAACTCGCCAGGTTTTCGGTGATAGTGGTAGCAATTGATGCCAAAAGAGCAGGAAAAAAATCTGATGCTCATATCAGATGTGGAACCCACGCCAAATCATCCCTTAATTTTCAAAAATTCAATACAATGACTCCAATGCAAAAACTCATCAGATTTTCAGTGATAATGGTAGCAATTGATATCAAAAGAACAGAAAAAAATGTCATCCTGGCATGTGATGTGGAACGCACGACAAATCATCCCTTAATTTTAGAAAATTCAATACAATGACTCTTATTCGAAAACTCGCCAGGTTTTCGGTGATACTAGTAGCAATTGATGTCAATAGAGCAGAAAAAATTTCATCCCGATATGTGATGTGGAACCCATGCGAAATTATCACTTAATTTTCAAAAATGCAATACAATGACTCTAATGCAAAAACTCATCAGATTTTCAGTGATACTGGTAGCAATTGATACGAAAAGAGCATACAAAATTTTCATCCCGATATGTGATGTGGAACCCACGCCAAATCATCCCTTAATTTTCAAAAATTCAATACAATGACTCTTTTTCAAAAACTCGCCACGTTTCCGGTAATACTGGTGGCAGTTAATGCCAAAAGAGCAGAAAAAACATTTTATCACCATATCTGATGGGGAATTCACGTCAAATCATCCCTTAATTTTCGAAAACTCAATACAATTACACTAATTCGAAAACTCGTTCGGTTTGTTGGTGATACTGGTAGGAATTGATGCCAAAATAGCAGCAAAAATGTCAACCCTTTATCGAATGTGAAAACCCGCCATCTCACCCCTTAATTTAACGAAAATTCATTAGAATTACCCTAATTCGAAAAATAAAATAATGTAAAATAGGGGTGGTTTCAATTGGTTTGAAATATTTTGAAGAATCATCGACACACCCTCTTACGTTGATGCGTGTGTCTGTTGTAAATTTTTTTCTGTTTTGAACTGTTTATGAATGTTTAAGAATTTATAAGACTTAGTACTTAATTCCTCACCAGGTGAAAAACTATTTCAAAAAGCTTGAAAAGCTGACGTTCTAAGCAGGTGACCATATGTAGTTCATTATTTCTGCAAATCATAGGAAGTTTCATAACATTCCAATATTTCATAATTATTTAGAAGGTCGTTAGAGTCCCCGTCGAAAACAAACTACTTTGTTTTGATTCCTCTGTTAAAAACTACCGAAAAAACTTTCGAAAAAGAAGATTAAAAAAGTCTTTCAGTTACAAAAACGAAGATTTTCGGTTACATGAAGCAATATTGTAAATTTTAAATATCAACCCATTTTTTTATGCTCTTAAGTGCCTCCCGTCAATACCAGGCTCCCTTCATTGAACTCTGCATATAAAAAACTACTGAAGAAACTCGACAAAAAGATGATTGATAATATCTGTCAAAAGAAGTTCCTTACTTTCGCTTATAAAATCCAAGATAGTATATTCTAACCATTCCACACTTTTCTGAAAGGTTGTAAACTTTTTCCTTCAAGAAAGAACACGCTTGTTTGGATTCTCTAGTCGAAAAACTGCTGAAAAAAGTTGGTGAAAAGACGATTGAAAATGTCCATCAAAGTTAGTTCCTTACTTTCTGTTATAAAAAGCAAGACTTAATGTTTTTAAATCCCAAAGAATTCAATGTTTGTTGTCATTGCTTCAAAGTTTAAAAAAATTCTTCCAGTGAATTTAGAACTTTGGAGGGGAATTCAGTGCAATTCGAGAAAATTCCACAAAATCCAAGTAACGATTACATCCTGATTCAGCGGTAGGTAAGCCGTCGAAATAACTTTGGCTTATTTGGAAAGAATTAGGAATAGTGTTATGGTTTTAGTAGAATCCTGAAGAATTCAGGGGAATTTGCAGAATTTGGGAGCCCTTCAATTAAAAATGATTCAATGTGTATTGTCGTAGCTTAAAAAGTATTTAAAAATGTTTTGAATAATTCAAAAGTATTGAATGTATTTCTGCAGAATTTAATAGAATCGTGTGTAATTCAAATAAAGGGTACATCTTCCTTCAGTCGTACCTACGCCGACTCCCTAACTTGATTAATTGGGAAATAATCAGGAGAAGTGCTATGATTTTATTAGAATTCAGAAAAAATCTGGAGAATTTATAGGATTTATGAGTCTTTCTACACATTCTAAACTGTTGATTGCATATTTTCATAGTGAGAAAAGTATTTAAAATTCTTTAAATTAATTCTGAAGTGTTGGAAGGTATTCTACAGAATTCGTGACAACCTTGCAAAATTCAAAAGACGAGTACAACTTCATTCACTGGTAGCTAGGCCGTCGTCTTAACTTGACTTATTAGGTAAGAATTACGAAAGTTGCGATGGATTTAGTAGAATTCAGCGAATTCAGAGGAATTTGGAGAATTCAAGAATCTTTAAATTTCAAATAATTTAATCTGTATTCTCATAGGTTGAAAAGTATTAAAAAGTCTTTCAATTAATGGAAAACAAATTTTGAAGTGAATTATACAAAATTCGTGAGAATTCTGCGGAATTTAATTCACAAGCACATCTTCATTCACTTCTAGCTTAGCAGTCGACTAACTAGACTAAATGTGGAAGAATTAGAAACACGGCAATGATTGTATCAAACTTCGGAAAATTCCGGAGAATTCGGAGGAATTAACAGTATTCAAAAGGTTGTGTATGCAAAACCGGTGCCGGTAAAAAAAAGTTGTCGGTACTATGTAAAAAAATTGTCGATAGAGCTCAAACTGCTTAAACTTAGAAAAGGTTAGGGGTAAAACTGAACTTATTTCTGTGATTGATCACAGAAGACGAATCAGAGAGATGCAGGGATAGGGCTCTGACCAACATTATTTCTGTGACTAGTCACAGGGGTGCCTTGCGCCTCCAAGAGATGTCGGAAAGGGGTAGGGTTTAACTATCATTAATTCTGTGTCCAGTCACAGGGCCACCATCCAGCCACCACGAGCTGTTGGAAGGGGTGAATTTCGTGAATTCCTTAAATTTCGTTGATTCCTTGAATTCGGTTAATTCTGTGAATTTCTTGAATTCCGTGCATTCGGTGAATTCCTTGAATTTTATGTAGGGTTCAAAAACCGTTAAAAAAATTTGTCGGTACTGGTAATTTTTGGTAAAGGTGCCAACAGTGTGAATCTCACAAATTATTCAAATTTCGTGAATTCCAAGAAATCTTCGAATTCCGTGAATTGCATCAATTTCTTGAATTCCATGAATTTGGTGAATTCTGTGAATTTCATGAATTCCATGAATTTCGTGATTTCTGTGAATTCCATGAATTTCGTGAATTCTGTGAATTCCATGAATTTCGTGAATTCTGTGAATTCCATGAATTCCGTGAATTCCATAAATTCCGTGAATTCCATAAATTCCATGTGTTCCGCGAATTTCATGAATTCCACGAATTATCTGAATTTAGTGAATTCCACGAATTCTTTGAATTTCGTGAATTCCGAGAATTCTTGCAATTCCGTGAATTCCCTGAATTCCGTGAATTCCGTCAACTCCGTTAATTCCATGAATTCTGTCAATTCTTTGAATTCCATGAACTCCTTGAGTTATATGAATTCGTTAAGTTCCATAAATTTATTAAATTCCATGAATTCCTTGAATTCCATAAATTCCTTGAATTTCATTTACGGTTCAAAACGCGGTACCGACCATTTTTTTTACCCGTAGTGAAAGTTTATACACTTCTTATTTAAAAGTCTTGAAATTCCAAATAATGCAATCTATTCAAAAGTGTTCAGGGTAATTCAAAAATGTTAAAGTAATTATTTCTACAGAACTAGAAGGAATTCTGCGAAATGCTCAGAATTCAGGAGGATTCTACAGATTTCAAACAACGCGTGCATTTTAATTTAATCGCCGAGCAATGTTTTCTAATTTGGTTGCCACGAAAAACATACTATTTAATTTTCAAATATCGTTTAAGTGTGAAGTTGCAGCAAAGAGTCAAAACCTCATATAAAAATAAACGGACCGGAAATTATACGTTCTGAACTTGTGTTCTCACACACTCTTAGCGATGGCACATGGACTGTCGGCTATCTAACGCATTTTTCTGATTGGTTAATCTTTAATTGCTAATTACTCGGCAATTATGCATTCAATCAAATTTTTTTCATTGATTATTTTCTATTCAGTTTTTCACAAGGAATCAGAAAATACAAATATGTATTTTGAATACACGGACACCCTGTTTACAATTTGAAAAAAAGGTTTTATCTCTTATTTGTTGAGTAACAATTTTCAGAACGTAGTGTACGACGTAGTAAACGAGGTAGTAAACGGTGTAATAGAATAGTTACGACAGGGTAAACTCGGGACGACCCCACACGAAAGAAACTCTGGTTCGCCTCCGAATCCAGGTGGAACCCCCGGAGGGGTCCCGAGGATTCTCGCAACACGACTGCCGTCGCCGGGCAGGAGCAGTCTGGTTTCGTCTCTGGTCAGATCGCTTGGTTCGCTCGCTTCGGATGGTTGGTGCGTCTTTCACGTCTTCGGAATCGGTGCGTTAGTGCCACAAGTACACGTCGACGATCCCTAATCGTCTTTGGGGCTATAAGACTCTTGATCGGCGTGCTCCTTAGTATATTCTGAGGCAATTCGACTGCTTGACATTAGTGCTCATCAGTGAGTCGCCGCGACTGTCGACCTTTCGGATCGGCGCGCTCCTTCGTAATTCGCCAGGACGGATTAATTTGCTAATCGGCGAGCTTAGTTATGGATTCCTGTCGATCCTAGTTGTCTGGACCGTCTAGCTCAGTCAAGAATAGTTGAGACCTTTTATCTCTGGAATCGGCGTGCTTGTTCGCCCACTGTCGGGACTCCTAGTGCCTCCACACCGGCTGACCTAGTTGTGAGTCACCAGGAACTTACCATCTCTCGTTTCGGACGACCATTTCGCCGTCGGATATCTACTACGGGCCGTGATCTCAATCACCATGTAAGTTGCAATAAACAACCTATATTTCTTGTCAAACGAAACAGCTTCTTTATTTGTGTCTACCCCTTATCGGCTTTCCTACTTCCTATCTTCCTCCTCGGTGTTGCCTCCGTAACAACGGCGTTGTAAACGACGTCGTATACTATGCCGGAAATTGGGATAGTATACGCCGTACACCGAGAGAAAATATTCACTTCTCTCGTCTGATCTCTTCTCACGCTACGTAGTATGGTTCATTTCAAACTATGATAGCACACATTCTTACTGAATTAGTAACAAGTCTTACTAATTCAGTAAGAAGTCTTACTAATTCAGTAAGAATGTGTGCTATCATAGTTTGAAATGAACCATACTAACATAGCGTGAGACGAGATCAGACGAGAGAAGTAAGTATTTTCTCTCGATGTAGTAAACTACGTCGTATACTACGTCGTATGCTATCCCACTTTCCGGCGTAGTATACGACGTCGCTCACTACGTCGTATACTACGTCGTATACTCGTATACTACGTCGTATATTACGGCGAAATTTGCAATAGGGAGATGTATATGTCAGTCAACCTAAAGGTTACAAAGATGGAACAAATAGAGTTTTTAAACTACAGAAAGCATCATATGGACTACGAGAAAGCCCTGGAGCCTGGTACGAATGTTTGACGAATATTTAACAAGATTGGGATTTAGAAGAAGTAGTTTTGTTTATTGTTTATATACTTGAAGAAGCGGGCTGGAAGCTATAAATCTATTAATGTACGTCGATGACTGGTTGATTTGTAGTAAAAGCAAAGAGAAAATTAGAAGTATGAAAAACGTTTTGTCAGGAAAATTTTTAATGAAATATTTAGGTGAAATTATAGTTTTTTTTGTATCAATGTACAATATGTATGTATACCATTAAGCCATTTCCCTTTCGGGGTAGGCGTGATACTACCCGATTCGGGTAGTGTTTCTAGGTGGATAGTTTCTTGTAGTAAATAACTACAAGTGTGGGCTCATCACACCCACGACACGCCAACAGGACGCAGTTAGTAGTATTCCCGAACTGTCACTCATCCAAGTACTAACCGCGTCCAACACTGCTTAACTTCAGTGATCTAACGAGAACTGGTTTTTTCAGCGTGGCATGGCCGTTGGCCATATATGAAAGTTGGGCAATAAAGTTGGCCAATATGATTATTAAAAATGTGATATGAAAATAAGCCAAGGTAAATATATGGAATCACTAGCTAATAAACATCAATTACAGAATAGTAAATTATGTAGTACTCCTATTTCAAACGAATTTAAAAATTGAAAAGTCTGAACACTGCCAGTCAAATATGAAATATAAAAATTTGATAGGTGATTTACTATATATAGGTTCGAGTGCAAGACCTCATGTAAGTATAGTGTTAACTATCTGAGTAGATACCAGAATAGGTATAATGAGACGCATTAGAAGTATGCTTCACAAATTTTGAAATACTTACACTAAACAAAAGATTTAAATTTGCATTATAAAAGAAATGAGAATTGTAATATTATAGATTGTTATGTGGAAGCAGATTGTGCTGACGATAATGTAGATAGAAAGTCCACATCTGGACTCGTTATCAGATTGTTTGGAAACATAATTGAGTGGAAATCACGAGAACATAAGAGCGTAACAAAAGCTTCAACTTATGCTGAGAGTATGTTGCTTTATCTGAAGCAGTTAGTGAAGTTAAATTTATACGAGAGTTGATAAGAATTTTGTATATATAATTGAGTTATCCTATAAAGATTTTTGAAGATAACTCTGGAGCAATAAATATGGACTATTATGGAAACTTTACAAAAAACTCTAAAGTAGAGAAATGCATTATCACTATGTACATGAAAGCGTTGAAGAAAACTTGATTATATTATGTAAAGTTGATACAAATGAGAATATTGCGGATATATTTACTGAATCATTGTGCAAGGAAAAGTTTGTAAAATTCAGGAAATTATTGAATGTGATATAAATGAAAACATGTATGAAATTAAAGTTCACAATGTTCATACAGATACATTGCATCGGAAAGGTTCGTAGAAATTTCCATTAAAAACGAAAATGATCTACATTGTTTATTCCGCCCTTCGCTTTATGATTGAAAATTCTGCTTAAGGGGTTAGGGTCAGGGCAAAAAAAAAAAACGATTTTTAAAGAATTTTTTTTGAAAACAGGTTTTATTACTCATTGAAAAATGTTCTACATTTTGAATAATGCATATTACAAAAAGTTACAGTAATTTTTTAAGGTGAGAATATCGATTAACAAGCAAGTTACAGTTGATCTGCCAGAGGTCCAGAAAAAAGGTGTTTTGCGGTGCTCATTTTATCTCATGACTGGATCATCCGAAACAAAAAATTTCACGGGATTAGTTGAAAAACGATATTCCCTTATACTTGAACGGAGAATTGAGTCAAAATTTTAATTTTCAAGAAAATGGCGGATGTGGAAACACTACATTTTTATTTTTCTTGAAAAAGTCGCTCATTTTTCGGTTAAAAAATAACAAAAAATACAAACTGAAATATCGATCGTTCAGGTACTTCAAAATTATGTTGAAAATAACTTATTAAAATTTGGTAACGATCCGTTGAGCCATTCTGGAGATATCATGCGCACCGATTTCAAAAATGTTATTTCGAGAAAAACGCGTTCAAAATTTAAAGTATGATATATAAAAAAATAAATGTATAAATTAAAATATCGATCGTTCAAGTATTTTGAAATGATGTTAAAAATAACTGATTAAAATGTGGTAATGATCGGTTGAGCCATTGTGGAGATATCATGCGCACCGACTTTGAAAGCGTGATTTCGACAAAAGCGCGTTTTAGTATACACCCCAAGTCCCATAGAGGCTAGTTCGGTTTTGTAACTCCTAGAACTGCTGGCCCACGCTGTTTCTCATGAGGCAGGGCAAGAGACGGTTGTGACTTCGCCTTTGAAGGGACGCAGTGCACTACTACTGGCAATAAACACTTCAGGATACAAAGCAAACAACTGGTGTGCACAGCTCAGCGTTCGAAGTTAAGCTGGGCAAAGCAACACTTCGTAAGTTATGCTCCGATTTCGATACAATTTTAACACAACATTTTCGAAATATGGTACCTTGATAAAATGCAATAATAAATCGATTTTTTTGGAAATTATCCTAAATCAACTTTATACGAGAGTATTATTTTCCTCTTAATTTCAGCAAAATATTTCGCCAGCCACGACACTGCCCACAATCAACTTTACATGGGCCCATTATTCTCGCCTGAACTTGTTAACATTTTTGCAACCAACTTCAACCCCCAAAAACTACCCCCTATGCAGCAAACATCATGGCAGAGACAGCAAAATATTTCGCCAGCCACGACACTGCCCACAATCAACTTTAAATGGGCGCATTATTCTCGCCTGAACTTGCTAAAATTTGTGCAACGAACTGCAACCCCTAAAAACTACCCCTATGCGGCAAACACTATGGCGGGGCAGAGAAATGTTTGGCTGGCCCC
>CAKNXH010056673.1:36072-52430 GCA_932178445.1 Andricus quercusramuli
TATGCGGCAAACACTATGGCGGGGCAGAGAAATGTTTGGCTGGCCCCTACATTATCCAAAATCAACTTTATATGAACGTATTATTTTCGTCTCAATTTGTTCAAATTTGTGCAAACAACCCCAGCCCCTAAAAACTACCCCCTATGCAAAAAACACTATGGCGGGGCCAGCGAAACGGTTCTCTGGGCTCGACATTATCCAAAATCAACTTCATATGAGCGTATTATTTTCGTCTTATTTTGTTCAAATTTGTGCAAAAACTTCAACCCCTAAAAACTAGCCCCTATGCAGAAAACATCATGGAAGAGCCAGCAAAATATTCCTTCTGCACCGACACTGTCAAAAATCAACTTTATATGGACGTATTATTTTCGTCTTAATTTGCTCAGATTTGTGCAACCAAGTCCAACCCCTAAAAACTACCCCCTATGCTGAAAACACTATGGCCGGGCCAGCGAAACGTTTCTTTGGACCCGCCATAGTATTTTCCGCATAGGATTACTTTTTCGGGGTTCGAGTTGGTTGCACAAATCTTAACTAATGCAGGCGAAAATAATGCGCCCATATAAAGTTAATTGTGGACAGTGTCGCGGCTGGCGTCATATTTTGCTGGCTCTGCCATGATGTTTCCTGCATAGGGGGTAGTTTTTAGGGGTTGAAAATGGTTGCACAAATTTTAACAAATTAAGACGAAAATAATACGCTCATATAAAGTTGATTTTGGATAATGTCGGGGCCAGCCAAACGTTTCGCTGCCCGGCCATAGTGTTTACCGCGTAGGGGGTAGTTCTTAGGGGTTGAAGTGTGTCGCACAAATTTTAACTAATCCAGGCGAAAATAATGCGCCCATATAAAGTTAATTGTGGACAGTGTCGCGGCTGGCGTCATATTTTGCTGGCTCTGCCATGATGTTTCCTGCATAGGGGGTAGTTTTTAGGGGTTGAAAATGTTTGCACGAATTTTAACAAATCAAAACGAAAATAATACGCTCATATAAAGTTGATTTTGGCTAATGTCAGGGCCAGCCAAACGTTTCGCTGCACCGCCATAGTGTTTTCCGCATAGGGGGTAGTTTTTAGGAGCCGGAGTTGGTTGCACGAATTTGCCCAAATTAAGACGAAAATAATACGCTCATATAAAGTTGATTTTGGATAATGTCGGGGCCAGCGAAACGTTTTGCTGGCCCCACCAGTGTTTTTTTGAATTATCAGGTACTTCCGGTGTTGCACAAATTCTAATTTTGATTGAACAAATTTGAACAAATTCTGCACTATTTGGCCCAAAAAATGTTTCATTAGCGTGGGTGGTGGGGTTAGCGAAATGCTCCTGCTTTTGTTGGTGGTAGGGATGCCAGATTGAATTTGCTCTTGGTTATTGACCTTGCGAAACCATGGTAACGTTGGGTGTTGTGACTTTCAATTTCCCTTGAATAACTGGTGATGAGGTCGTATCGCACACACCGAATGCATGGTAGATCAGAATGTGACCAGTCAAGGTTGGATTCTTTAGGCTTTCCAATGAGAATAGATGTAGTGGCGTTTTTCTTTTCCCGGCTTCATCAAGTACACGTGCTGTTGATGTTCTTTGGCTGGCGCACGCAGAATAACGATCAGATCGATGTCCTCTCCGACGATTACAACATTCTGGTAGTCCAATGACATCTTCAAAGCTTTAGACAATACGAGAGTGTCTGCATCCTCTTCCGCCTGTTTAACTAATATTCGTCGCCGCGAAAATGTGTCCTTTAGTTTTCCGATTAACCTTGATTTTTTCCTTTCGTTCGATAGGAACTTTTCTTGCGATACCTGCACAATCATCGGATCTTTAAATATGACGTCGGCTGACGTGGATTTCAATGATCGTCGAAGTCTCTCCGCTACTTTTGAATTACCGAAAATGTTTAACCTTTTCTGCAGACTACTCTATGAATTAAGAAGCCACCGTCAACGACGTAAAAAACGTTCCTCGTCAATACATTTGTCGCATCCCAAGGTCATCAAAGAGTGCCAGAGGGTAAGGAGCGAGTTCTTATTCCATGAATTTCTTCAAGTCATCTTGGGAGCTTTTGGTGAAAGCTTGGTAAAAGTTTGGTACAACAGAAAAGGTACAATTGGAAAAATATCGTCCGCAATTTTAATAGCTGATAACATTGTTGAGAGTGGAATGACCCTTTTTTGAAAACGAAAGCTCGGCAAAGGTTTTTCACACTGCATCCTTCAATCCGGCTTTTCCAAGTTCTGCAGCATTAAAGTAATTGATATCCTCTCTACCAACTACACCGGTCCCCAATGACACGATTTTCTCAAGGGCAGAAAAAGGAGGATGACTCGACAGCCAGTGAGTCAATTTTTCGCATTCCCTGTTGTCCCTTGCGATGCGTGATGGTCGAACATCTACATGCTGCTCAGTGCTTGATGAAAACACTCCGCAAAATCGTTCAACAGCTCCTGAAATGCTATACATGACTGGCAATCGGTCCAAATTCCTGCCAAAAACTTCTGCGAACGTCTGACAGTAAGGTAGCCTTTTCCAAAGAAGCTGTTTTACTCTCTATACACCAAAAACATTCGGTCGGAAAGATTTCGCATGTCCTGTAAATAAAGTTGACCAGAAAATACGTAATTAAGGTGCCCGGCAGCGTGCAAAAATGGCAACATCTTCTCGCTAGTCGCTAGGTGCAATTCCCAATTCCCAATTCGTTCAGCTTCAATAGTTTCCAGTTCAACAGTTCAGCTCCACTAAAGATACCATTCGGAAATACTACATCCACGAAGCAGCAGTCGGCCCCCTGTTCTTCAAATTTCGAATCTCTCCCTCGAAATTGCTCACAATACCGCTGAATATCTCGCTATCGAGATTAGCTTCGATTTCTCCTCCTTTAAGGTCTAATAGACATTCCTCCATCGCAGTGACTTCTTCCTCGGAGAACTTAATTTTCTCCATGACGATCTGGTCCAGAGATACATGCACTAAAAAATGACCCGTCACTGCTCTTGCGTAGGCATGTCGACTTATCATTTTTTCACCGAGATGACGGCGTAAATAAGAGAAAGAAGTTCTTTCAACTTACTCCCGGACATGATGTATTCAATACAGCCCAGATACAAGATCAGTGATTGGAAGCCACCACGATAAACAATAACGTTTTTGAGGCGAGGATCAGGACTAGAAGAGACGATATCGCGAGCCTTTTGGTACAAGGGTTGATCGACCGTGATAAAACACGTTACTTGTTTTCTTCATCGTGCTCTTTTTGACGTCAAATTAGTCATGATACCGTTCCATCCACCGATGTTTGGGAATTCTCTTTCTTTTCCGAACATCCACAGAATATCTAAAACTTGCACTATAATAGGTAAGCTAGTTATTTCAGTAACGAGCATTTTTTGCAGGGAATTCTCCGCTGGAGAGGACCTTCTCTCAAAGGTCTCTATTGAAACTTGTCCAAAGACGCCAATCACGATCGACGCCGGTAAACTTGTGAACTGGAAAATTTCACGAGAGGTTTTTGTTGAATCTGACTTCGGTCTTCTGCATCCAGTAATTCCCACAGCATGGAATGTACCGAGTCTGTCAAGAGGGCGAACGTTGACATCAGGATTATTGGCAACATACTACTCAAATTCGGCTTTTGCTTCGGACTCCCCGTGCATCATTGTTGAAAGTTGGAAGTTTTCAGCTTCGCTGTATGAAGCGCAAAACCCAAGTGATACCAAGAGATTGATCAGCTGTTTTGATCCGTACTGGGAGTGCAAAAGTGGCACAAGACTGACTTGCAAACTCTACCAGAAATATCGTGGTCTGGTTGCCGCTATTATCGCACGAGCTATGGGTCTTCATTCAACGACGTGCTTGTCCCTGGATTTACATTTGTTTTTCAGAATCATTTAATTGAGTAGCACCATCAATGTCTCCGGAATATCTCTATCTGCGTCATCCAAAAAGGCCTCGGAATTGGGGTAATAGTCCGTGTCGTAAATTTTCCAAGCTATATCTTCATTGATGATAGATGCTGCTTCACAAACAAGCCTTTTGCGCTCTTCAAGCTCGTCGGTCTTTTTGCTTCCACATTTTCCATAATTGTAAAACTTTTTTGTGAACACGATAACTAGGAAACGGTTGCAGATGAATTGATGAAATTGGGAATGCTTATTTTCCTCACTAACATCTTGAAATTGATGGGCGGATTTCTGAAAATATATATTGCATTTTTTTAGCACTCAGTAATATTTCATAAATCGTTTTTTAATGGTAAAACTTTTTTCATTAGCATGATTCAAAGTTAATGCAATAATTAAAAAGATTCCGTGGTTTGAGACGAATCGATTGACCTATAATATTATTACATTTTATTAATGAGCAGAGAAGTTATGGTAATTTATATATTTTGAAAATCGGTTGTTTACAGTAAAACATTTTTCATCAACATAATTCAAAGTTGATGCACATAGTGGAGAAGTCATGGTGATTCATATATTTTAAAAATTGTTTTTTAAAGTAAAAATTTTCTCGGACATGCATGTTGGTGGCAGAAGTGAGAACGTGGGTAGTGTCAAGTGGTGAGAGGATTTACGGAATTTGTGTGGTAGGTATGAGTGGAGTGTGAGGGTGGAAGCCGAGGAGGTGAGTAGGGTTGTGTGAGGTGAATTGGGGAGAGAAAAAGTAATCTTGAGCGTAGGAATTGGTGGTCAGGAGTATTGGGCCTTCGAGGGTCAAGTGTGGTGCTCGAAAATTTGTGGCGGTGTTAAGTGAGAGAAAGGGGTGTCTGCAAGGGCTGTGAGCAATTGAAAAAAAAAGAAAAAAGGGAAATATAGGGAGAATTTGGCGGCAATAGAGACAGCATTCTGCAGAGACATCTGACGGTTGAGAAGGGTACTGCATGGAGTGGTCTCAGTTACCGGCGGCAGAGCGGGAGGTAGGTAGTGAGTGTACGCGTAGTGAAGTTGACGGGGAGGAAATTTTCTACGTGCCACGACGGCCAGCAGCCCGTGGCTCGGGGTCTAGTGGCGCGTCAGGGCGAGGGAGAGAGCGGAACGGTGAGAACGAAGGAAGAGAGAAGCTGAGGGAGAGAACTTCGAGCGCAAGTGACGGGGAGGATCTCTTGAAGAGGAAAATTGACATCCAAGAGAGCCCGGACAAAAGCATGGTAGAGAGCCCGTTTAAAAAAAGCGGGAGAACTAGGAGGACACCCCCCCCCCCCCCCCCCGGGCGGGGGGGGGGGAGAGGGAGGCGCTCGGTATGCTGATAGGCGAGATCAGGGGGTTGAGGGAGGAATTAAGAATTAGAGATGAGAAATAGGAAAAGGAGATGAAAGAGATGAGGGAGAGAGTAGGGAGGTTAGAGAGGGAAAGGAAAGAAAAAGATGATAAAATGAAGCAGATGGAAGAGGAAAATAGGGTGCGGAAGGAAAGGACGGAAAAAAGGCTTGAGAAGATGGAGGGCAGGACGCAAATGGAAGTAGGAGGCGGAGGTGGGGGGAGCGAGATTGAAGGTATTTAGGAGAGGGTAGAAAAGATGATAGAAGAGAAAGTAGGAGAAAGTAGGAGTGAGAATGAAGAGAGGGCAGATAGGGAAAGGTTAAGGGCAATGGAGCTGAGAATGGAGAGAAAAGAGAAGGCAGACAGGAGGAATAATATTGTGGTAAAAGGGTTGAAGCTAAAGAGCGGGGAAGAAAGAGAGGGCGTGGAAGCGCTGCTGCAGAGCATAGGGTGGGTTAAAGGCTGGGTAGGGAAAGTTAACATGGAGGAGAGAAAAGACAAGGAAGTGGCGGTTGTGGAGATGGGGAGCTGGGAAGAAAAGTTGGGGGTAATGCGAAATAAAAATAGGATAAAGGATAAGGCAGTTTTCATCGATCACGATTTAACGAGAAAGGAAAGGGATGTGCAGAGAATGCTGCACAACAGGGCTAGAAGGGAGAGGAGTGAAGGGAGATCGGCGAAGGTAGGATATCGAAAAATAAAAATAGACGAGAAAATGTGGGAGTGGGATGAGGAGAAAGATGTGTTAAAGGAAGTGCAGGGGAATTTGTTTCGTAGGCAGTAGGGGGTGGGGGTAAGGCAGGGTAGAGAAGTAGTGAAGGTGCTGTATTGGAATGTAGCAGGGGTAAAGAAGAAGGACGAGGAGTTCTGGCCTTATATCCAGGAATTCGACGTTGTGGGAATGGTAGAGACATGGGTAGAAAGAAAGTAATGGGACAGGATAGAGCCAAAGCTGCCAAGGGGGTATAGGTGGAGACTTCAGGAGGCGGTCAGAGTGAAAAAGAAAGGAAGGTCCAGTGGGGGATTTATAACCGGGGTTACAGATGGATTAGAGGAAAAAGTTCATGGAGAGGAAGAGGGGGAGGGAGTGCAAATGAGGGAAATGAAAATAGGAGGCATAACCTGTAAGCTTGTTATAGTGTACAATAAGGAGGAGATGGAAAGAATTAAAGAAAGGGTGGAGGACCTGCTGGGCGAAAGAGAGGAGAGTATGGTGATAGTGAGTGGGGATTTTAATGCGAGGATGGGGAGCGAAGGGGGACTTTACACGGAAGGGGAGAGCTTCGAAAGGAAATCGAAGGATATGATAATAAATAAGGAGGGGGAGATTCTAAGGGACTGGATGGAAGATAGTTGTTGGGCGGTGGCGAATGGTATGGCAACGGGGGACGAAGAAGGAGAATACACATACGTAAGTAAGGTGGGGGTATCGGTGATAGATTATGTGGTTATGAATATGCAAGGATGAGAGGAGACGGAAAAATTCGCAGCAGAGGGGAGGGTGGAATCAGACCATCAGCCATTGAGTCTATGGATAAGAGGATCTGAAAGAGAAGGTGAATGGGTGTGTGCAAAAGAAGGTATTTAGAAAGAAGAAGAAAGGAATTGTGAAGCCGTGGTGGGATAGGGAATGTAAAAAGATGAAAAGGAAGGTGAAGAGGAAGTACAAGAAGTGGAAAGAGGGTAATGCGAGGAGGGAGGAGCACGTAGAAATGAGGAAGGGGTTTAGAGTGATGTGTAAGAAGAAAGAACAGGAAAAGGAGAAAGAGCTGGAAGAGAAGTTAGCAAATGTTAAGACAGAGGAGGACGTCTGGAAAATAATAAATAGGTTTAGGAGGCGGAGGATGGGGGGCAGCGAGAAGATAGGAAGTGAGGAATGGAGGGCATTTTTTGAAAAATCATTCCAGGGCTCAGATTCAAGGAAGACGGACGGGGGAAGTAGAAGAACGGGGGAGGCAGAGATGGAAGAGTTGAATGACGAAGAGATAGAGAAGCAGATAAGGAAGTTGAAAAGGTCAAAAGCAGCAGGGTTGGATGGGGTGGAGAACAAAGCATGGCTGCTTAGTACGCAAGAGGTTAGGGAGAGGCTGAAGGAGGTAGTGAAGAAAGTATGGAGGGGCGAGGGATTCTCAGGAGGGTGGAGAGAAGGGTTAATAGTGCCACTGTATAAGAAAGGAGATAGAGATAGGCAGAAAAATTATAGAGGGATCACGCTAATGAATACGGCGTATAAAGTATACGCGATGGTGGTGGCAGAGAGACTGCGGAAGGATGTCGGGGGGGAAGGAATATTGCCGGAGACGCAGGCGGGATTTAGGGCGAGTAGGAGTACTATCGTCAATATCACGTGGTGGATAGAGAATTAGCGAAGAAGGGGAAGAGAGTGTACGCGTTTTTTGTGGATCCCAAAGGCGCGTTTCCGTCGGTGGATAGGGGGAGGTTGTGGGAGGCGATGGAGGATAGGGGAGTAGAAAAAGGCCTAATTAAGAGGGTAAGGGAGATATATGAAGAGACCAACGACAAGTTAAGAGGAGGGGAGGGGATTTTGGAGGCATTCTGGATGGATAGGGGGTTGAGGCAGGGGTTTCCTCTCAGTTCAACGCTGTTTGCGATTTTAATTGCGGATATGAAAAGTAAGCTGGAGGCTGGGGTGGTAGGAGGAGTCAGGATAGGAGGGGTTAGAATTTGGTCACTAGCGTATGCAGATGACATAGTGTTGCTGGCAAATAGCGAGGAGGCTTTAAAGGAGATGATGAAGAGGTTGAGAAGATACCTGGATAAGAAGGGGTTAGAGTTAAATGCGGAAAAGTCCAAGGTTATGGTGTTCAGAAAAGGAGGGGGAGGGGTTATGGGAGGAGAGTGGATGTGGAAGGGAAAGGAGGTGCAGGAGGTGAAAGAGTTTGTGTACTTGAGCTTCGTGTTTCGGAGGAATGGAGGAGTGGATGGTCACATAAAAGAGATAGTGAGGAGAGCAAATGTGGTGATGAGGCAGGTGTGGGGGTTGGGAAAGAAGCTATTCGCAGATGATTTTGGACGGAGAATGAAGCTGTTTGATTCGCTAGTGATGAGTGTGCTATTGTATGGAGTGGAGGTGTGGAGGTGGAAGGAAAGTGAAGAGGTAAATAGAACGCAGGAGAGGTATGTAAAGTGGGCCCGGGAGTTGGCAAGGAACACGCCTAAGTATATTGTCAGGAAGGAGACGGGGAGAACGAGTGTAGGGATTCTAGCAGGAAGCAGGGCGTGTGAATATGAGAAGGATGCACGAGGAAGGAAGGAAGGTTTATGACTTGGTTAAGCAAAATGGCATGGAGAGAGAGAAGACAGAGGAGGAAGAGAGAATGAGAGAGTCGAGGTTTACCGGGAACTATGTGTGGATTATCCCAAGGACAAGAGCGCAATATTTATGTGTGAACTGAGAGAAAGGAAGTCAGGAACTTATAGCGAGGATGAGGTGTGGGTGTATGGAGGGTTTCGATAGGTTCTGGCTCCCTCGGGAGAAGAGGATATGTGAACTGTGTGAAAAGGGGGATGCAAGAGTGGATCACTGGTTGGAGGAGTGCGTGGAGGTGGAAAGAAGTGAGATAAGCATGGTGGCACTGTTGCATGAAAAGGGGGAAAAAAGGGCAGTAGCATGGGTGAAGGGAGTGTTGGGTAAGATGGTGATGAAGAGAAGGAAGGGGGAAGAGGAATGGAGACGGAAAGATTGTAAATAGGAGATAAAGTAGATATAAGTAACATGTAAATATTGTAAATAGTAGATAAGCAGTAGGTATTAGAGCGAAAACAGAGGTTGGCAAGCGAGGCAATGCGAAAAAGTAGAGACATGCGTGCGAGGAGAGGCGAAGCAAGGTAGGCAAGGCGATAAAAGTGTGCGACTTTGAGATAAGGAATGGATGGTTGTTAGTCTTTAAGGGTTAGTTTCAAGAAAATTCTGTAAAACTGGAAGTGTGAGCAAGTCAACTTTTTAAGGCCAGCAGGCTGAAAATGAACGTTTATCCATCTCTCAGTAAAAATTTTCTCATCCTCATAATGTTCGACTCCAGCACGTCTCCTTATTGAGATGGAACCAGACTTTGATTTATGTCCTGGAGACAAGTTTGTATGTCTTGTAGACATATATTCATGTCTTAAGTAGAATCATGACGACTTCAAGATGAGCGATTTATAACTTAGAGTATAGGTATACCTGCCCTTACAAAAAGGGTCATTTTGACTGTCATAAAAACTAATCTTTGTTAATAATTAAGCAATTGTGTGTAGTTTTACACGATATATATATATATATATATATATATATATATCGTGTAAAACTATATATATATATATATATGGTAAGGTCAACTTTATGGTAGTCATAGAGAAGCGTGAGTGCAAGTGAGACACTAGTAGATGGCGCATAAGAGCATCCCTTTCGCACTTATGACTATGAATGGAGTGGGTTACTTGAGGTATCGAGTTCGAACCAATGCCCCAGGTGTAAGAAACACATCTTCTTCGGGCAAGTCTGCTTTTTGCAGTACTTTAGTGTGTTGGGAGTGAGTTCCTAGAGAACACGAGATTGAGAAAATGCCCCATCTATAACAAACACATCTTTTCGAGGAAGTCTGGTTTTCACAGTTCTTTAGGGTCCCTGGATTAAGTTCCTCAAAGACAGAAGATTGAAGCTATGCCCCAGTCGTTAAAAACACACCTTCTTCGAGGAAGTCTGGTTTTGCCGTACTTTAGGTTGTTCGTATTGAGTTACTAGAAAACACGAGATTGAACCAATGCCCAACGTGTCGAAGACACATCTTCTTCGGGAGAGTTCGGTTTTTACAGTACTTTAGGGTCCCTGGAGTAAGTTCCTCTAAGGCACAAGATTTAATCAATGACTCAGGTGCAAAAAACACATCTTTTGCGGGGAAGTCTGGTTTTCACAGAACTTTAGGGTTTTCGGAGTGGGTTCCTCGAGAACACGATATTGAGCAAGTGCTCCCGGTGTAAAATAACACATCTTTCCGAGAAAGAGTGGTTTTTACAATACTTTAGGGTGTTTGCAGTGAGTTCCTCGAGAACACGAGATTGAGCCAATGCCCAAGGTGTAAAAAACAAATGTTTTCGAGGAAGCCTGGTTTTTACAGTACTTTAGGGTCCCTGGAGTAAGTTCCTCGAAGACACGAGTTTGAATCAGTGCCCAAGGTGCAAAAAACTCATCTTTTATGGGGAAGCCTGGTTTTTACAGTTCTTTAGGGTGCCAGGAGTGAGTTCCTCATGAACACGAGAGCAATCCAATGCTCCAGGTGTAAAAAATACATCTTCTTGAGGAAATCGCTTTTTTACTATACTTTAGGGTCCCTGGAGTAAGTTCCTCGAACACACGAGATGGAATCAATGCCCCAGATGAAAAAAACACAACTTCTTTGGGGATGTCTGATTTTTACAGTACTTTCGGATGCTTGGAGTAGGTTCTTTGAGGACACAAGTTTGAACCAATGCCCCAGGTGTAAAAAACTTATCTTTTTCGGCGAAGTCTGGTTTTCACAGAACTTTAGGGTCCCTGAAGTAAGTTCCTCGAAGACGCGAGATTGACTCAATGACCCAGGTGCAAAAAGCGCAACTTCTTCGAGAGAGTCTGATTTTTACAGTACTTTAGCGTTTTTGGAGTGGAATCCTTGAGGACACGAGATTGAGTCAATGTCCCGGGTGCAAAATACACATCTTTTCGAGAAAGTCTTAAATTTACAGTACTTTAGGGTGCTGGGAGTGAGTTCCTTGAGAAAATAAGATTGAACCAATGCCCCAGGTATAAAATCCACATCTTCCCGAGGAAGTCTGGTTTTTAGAGAACTTGAGGGTCCCTGGAGTAGGTTCCTCGAAGACACGAGATTGAACCAATGCCCCAGGTGTACAATAGTATTTATGACTTTAACGGTTTTTTGAAACAACCGGAAATACATCCTTTCGAGGTAATCTCGTTTTTACAGTACTTTAGGGTGCGTGGAATGGGATCCTTGAGCACACGGGGTTGAATCAGTGCTCCTTGTGCAAAATACACATCTGTTCGAGAAAGTCTGGTTTTTACAGTACTTTAGGGTCCCTGGACTGAGTGTTCGAGGGGTGAAAAACACATCTTTTCCGGGAAAGTTTGGTTTTTACAGTACTTTAGGTGCTTGGAGTGAGTTCCTCGAGAACACGAGATTGAACCAATGCCTCAGGTGTAAAAAACACAACTTTCCGAGGAAATCTGGGTTTTACAGTACTTTAGGGTCTGTGGAGTAAGTTCCTCGACGACGCGAGATCAAATCCATGCCCCAGGTGCAAAAAACACATCTCCTTCGGAACAGTCAGGTTTGTATAGTACATTTGGGTGCTCGGAGTGAGATGCTTGAGGAGACGAGATTGAACCAATGCCCAGGTGTAAAAAACACACATTTCCGAGATAGTCTGGTTTTTACAGTACTTTAGGGTGCTCGGAGTGAGTCTTCAAGAACACGAGATCAAATCAATGCCCCGGGTTCGAAAAACACAACTTCTTTGGGGAAATCTGATTTTGCAGTACTTTAGGGTACTTGGTGAGGGTTCCTAGAGGACACCAGATTAAACCACACCCCAGGTGTCAAAAACGAATCTTTTCCGGGAAAGTCAGGTTTTTACAGTACTTTAGGGTGCTTGGAGTGGGTTCCTTGAGGACATGATTTTGAACCAATACCTAAGGTGTAAACAATACATCTTCTTCGGAGAAGTTGGGTTTTTACAGTAGCTTAGGGTGTTCGGAGTGAGTTCTTCTAAAACGCGAAATGTAATCAATGCCCCAGGTGTAAAAAACACATCTTCGGGGAAGTCTGCCTTTCATAGTACTTTAGTGTGTTCGGGGCGAGTTCCTCGAGAACACGAGATCAAATCAATGCCCCAGGTGCAAAAAGCACATCTTCTTCGGGGAAGATTGGTTTTTACAGTACTTTAGGGTGCTTGGAGTGGGTTCCTTGAGGACATGATTTTGAACCAATACCTAAGGTGTAAACAACACATCTTCTTCGGAGAAGTTGGGTTTTTACAGTAGCTTAGGGTGTTCGGAGTGAGTTCTTCTAAAACACGAAATTGAATCAATGCCCCAGGTGTAAAAAACACTTCTTCGGGGAAGTCCTCTTTTTACAGTGCATTAGTGTGTTCTGAGTGATTTCCTCGAGAACACGAGATCAAATCCATGCCCTAGGTTCAAAAAACACATTTCCTTCGGGGAGGTCAGGGTTTTACAGTACATTTGGGTGTTCGGAGTGGGATCCTTGAGAATACGAGATTGAACCAATGACCCAGGTGTAAGAAACACATCTTTCCGAGGAAGCCTGGGTTTTACAGTACTTTTGGTTGTTCGGAGTGAGTTCCTCGAGAACACGAGATTGAACCAATGTCTCAGGTGTGAAAAACACAACTTTCCGAGGAAATCTGGGTTTTACAGTACTTCAGGGTCCGTGAGTAAGCTCCTCGACGACGCGAGATCAAATCCATGCCCCAGGTGCAAAAAACACATCTGCTTCGGGGAAGTCTGGTTTTTACAGTACATTTGGGTGTTCGGAGTGCGTTCCTTGAGGACATGATTTTGAACCAATGCCTAAGGTGTAAACGACACATCTTCTTCGTGGAAGTTGGGTTTTTACAGTAGCTTAGGGTGTTCGGAGTGAGTTCTTCTAAAACACGAAATTGAATCAATGCCCCAGGTGTAAAAAACACATCTTCGGGGAAGGCTGCCTTTTATAGTACTTCATTGTGTTCGGGGCGAGTTCCTCGAGAACACGAGATTGAACCAATGCCCAGGTGTAAAAAACACATCTTTCCAAGGAAGCCTGGTTTTTACAATACTTTAGGATGCTTGGAGTGAGTTCCTCGAGAGCTCAAGATTGAACCAATGCTCTAGCTGTGAAAAATACATCTTCTTGGGGAAAGTCTGCTTTTTACAGTAATTCAGTGTGTTCGGAGCGAGTTTCTCGAGAATACGTGATTGAACCAATGCCCCAGGTGCGAAAAACTCATCTTTCCGAGGAAATCTGGGTTTTACAGTACTTTAGGGTGCTCGGAGTGAGTCCTCGAGAACACGAGATCAAATCAATGCCCCAGGTTCAAAAAACACAACTTTTCCGGGGAAGTTTGATCTCGCAGTACATTAGGGTATTTAGTGAGGGTTCCTTGAGGACACGAGATTGAAGAACGCCCCAGGTGTCAAAAACAGATCTTTTCGGGAAAGTCCGGGTTTTACAGTGCTCCAGGGTATTCGGAGTGAGTTCCTCGGAAACACGAAATTGAATCAATGCCCCAGGTGTAAAAACATATCTTCTTCGGGGAAGTCCTCTTTTTTCAGTACTTTATTGCGTTCAGAGTAAGTTACTCGAGAAGACGAAATCAAATCCATGCCCCAGGTTAAAAAAACACATCTCCTTCAGGAAGGTCAGGTTTTTACAGTACTTGAGGGTGCTTGGAGTGGGTTTCTTGAGGACACGAGTTTGGAATAATGCCCTAGGAGTAAAAAAACACATCTTTTCCGGGAAAAGTCAGGTTTTTACAGTACTTTAGGGTGCTTGGAGTGGGCTCATTGAGGACATGATTTTTAACCAATGCCTAAGGTTTAAAGAACACATCTTCTTCGGGGAAGTTGGGTTTTTACAGTAGCTTAGCTTGTTCGGAGTGAGTTCCCCGCGAATACGTGATAGAACCAATGCCCCAGGTGTAAGAAACACAACTTTATCGGGAAAGCCCAGGTTTTACAGTACTTCATGGTATTCGGAGTGAGTTCCTCGAAAACACGAAATTGAATCAATGCCCCAGGTGTAAAAAACACATCCTTTTCGGGGAAGTCTGCCTTTTACAGTACTTCAGTGTGTTCGGAGTGAGTTCCTCGCGAACCAGTGATTCAAGCAATGCCCCAGGTGTAAGGAACACAACTTCTTTAGGAAAGTCCGGGTTTTACAGTACTTCATGGTATTCGGAGTGAGTTCTTTGAAAACACGAAATTGAATCAATGCCCCAGGTGTAAAAAACATATCTTCTTCGGGGAAGTCCTCTTTTTTCAGTACTTTAGTGGTTTGTACTAAGTTTCTCAAAAAGACGAGATCAAATCTTTGCCCCATGTTAAAAAAATACATCTCCTGCGGGGAGGTCAGGTTTTTACAGTACTTTCGGGTGCTGGATGTGGATTCCTTGAGGACACAAGATTGAACCATTGGCCCAGGTGTAAAAAACACATCTTTTGCGGGGAACTCTGGTATTTACAGTTCTTTAGGGTCCCTGGAGTAAGCTCCTCGAAGACACGAGATTGAGTCAATGCATTCGGTTCAAAAAACTTAGCTTCCCGGGGGAAGTGAGGTTTTCACAGTACTTTAGGGTGCTTGGAGTGTGTTTCTTGAGGACACGAGTTTCACCGATGCCTCAGGTGTAAAAAACACATCTTCTTCGGGGAAGTCCTCTTTTTACAGTACATTTGGGTGTTCGGAGTGGGATCATTGAGGACAGGAGATTGAACCAATGCCTCAGGTGTAAAAAACACACCTTTCCGTGAAAGTCGGGTTTTTACAGTACTTTAGCGTGCTCGGAGTGAGTGCTCGAGAAGACGAGGTCAAATCAATGTCCCAGGTGCAAAAAACACATCTTCTTCGGGAAGTCAGGTTTTTACAGTACATTTGGATGTTCCGAGTGGGATCCTTGAGGACACGAAATTAAACCAATGCCCCAGGTGTAAGAAACACATCTTTCTGAGGAAGCATGGTTTTTACAGTACTTTAGGGTGCTCGGAGTTAGTCCTCGAGAACATGAGATCAAATAGATGCCCTAGTTTCAAAAAACACAACTTCTTCGGGGAAATCTGATTTTGCAGTACTTAAGGTACTTGGTGAGGGTTCCTTGAGGACACGAGATTGAACCACGCCCCAGGTGTCAAAAACAAATCTTTGACGTGAAAGTCAGATTTTTACACTACTTCAGGGTGCTTGAAGTTGGTTCCTTGAGGACACGATTTTGAACTAATGCCTAAGGTGTAAACAACACATCTTCTTCGGGGAAGTTTGGTTTTTACAGTACTTCAGGGTGTTCGGAGTGAGTTCCTCGCGAAGAAGTGATTGAATCAATGACCCAGGTGTGAAAAACAAATGTTTCCAAGGAAGTGTTGCTTTTACAGTACTGTAGGGTGCTTGAAGTGGGTTCCTTGAGGGCACGAGATTGAACCATTGCCCCAGGTGCAAAAAACACATTTTTCCGAGGAAGCCTGGTTTTTTACAATACTTTAGTGTGTTCGGAGCGAGTTTCTCGTGAACGCGAGATCAAATCAATGCCCCTGGTGCAAAAGACACATCTTTTTCGGGGAAGTCGGGTTTTTGCAGTACATTTGGTTGTTCGCAATGTAGTCCTCGAGGACAGGTGTAAAAAACACATCTTTCCAAGGAAGTCTGGTTTTTACAGTACTTTAGGGTGGTCAGAGTGAGGTTCTCAAGAACACGACATTGAACAAATGCCTCAGGTGTAAAAAACCCATATTTTTCGGGGAAGTCTGGTTTTTACAGAACTCTAGGTTCCCTGAAGTAAGTTCCTCGAAGACGCGAGATTGACTCAATGACCCAGGTATAAAAAAGACAACTTCTTCCAGAGAGTCTGATTTTTACAGTACTTTAGGGTGCTCGGAGTGGGTTCCTTAAGGACAGGGGTTTGAACCAATGCTCAAGGTGTGAAGAACACATCTTCTTCAAGGAAGTTTGGCGACACAAGACTGAACCATTCTCCGAGCTGTCAAAAACACTTCTTCTTCGGGAAAGTCTGGTTTTTACAGTACGTAAGGGTCCCTGGAGTAAGCACCTTGAAGACACGAGATCGAATCAATGTCCCAGGTGCAAAAAACACATCTTCTCTTGGCTACAGTCAGCTTTTCACAGTACTTCAGGGTACTTGGAGTGGGTTCCCTCGAGGACACGAGTTTGGAACTAATGCCTAATGTGTTACAAACACATCTCTTTTGGGGAAGTCTGGTTTTTACAGTACTTCAGTGTGTTCGGAGAGAGTTCACGAGAACACGAGATCAAATCAATGGCCTAGGTGTAAAAAAACTCATCTTTCCTAGGAAATCTGGCTTTTGCAGTACTTTAC
>CAKNXH010056675.1:17490-76584 GCA_932178445.1 Andricus quercusramuli
AATGGGAACCCGTATTTTTTGAGATATTTCGAAGTCTCAAGTTTAAAAAAAACGGTATATTAGGGTGGTCAAAAAGTGACTGTTTAAATGTTTATGGGCGACTGGAAATGCATATAGCCTAGGCAAAATCAGAATATGCCTATTTATTTGTTTTGTTGTAGAGTCATTTGTCACCTTCATAAGTAGTTATGAACCAATTTATTCAATCTTGGCGTTATTCTTCGAGATTTGAAGATCGAAGATTGAAGTTTGAAAAATGGGGCAAAACTGATCATTTATCTTTGAGTTTGCCTGTAGGTTAACAGATGAAGCCTTTATGGCGAGTGCAGTAAACCGCGCCAAGTCGAATTTTTTTGTTAACTCGAAATACAAAGTGGCCGAACCCTTAGAGTGGACTCGCAGATTTATCACTTTAACATTACTTTGACAAAAATTTTAAAAATATTTTAGCGAGTAGGAATCACCAACCCGCACGCGTATCATATACTATATTTTGTAACCCCTGTAAAGGGAAGTTCGTGACATAAGAAATATTGGTAGGTAATAAGATTGTTGGGTGGAAGGCGGGGTCCGGGGCAGAGCCCCGGCGGGGTCGAGGGACGGAGCCCCCGTGGGGAGTTGGGGGAACGAAGCTCCCCGAGAGGAAGAAAAAGCGAACTAAAATGATTTACACTGGATTCTCTCAATCACAAAGGGCACCAGGCAAACTAACCTAAACGCTCAACTTCTCAGCTGACAAAATTATGGCAGTGTTGATAAAGGGGACAGCCTGCGCGCACCGGCGCTGGCCAGCACGCTGGACAAATTCTGCAATTGGCTGTAATGTGGCGCGAGATTCAAAATCGAATTGAATTAATTCGATTTTGAATCGCGCCCGTAAAATTTTGACCAATGGCAGCTTATACTGTTGGATCACGCATGCGGTGGCTTCAGATTGGTTGTGATAATTCTTGCGACCAATCAGAAATTAGTGGTTTCCTTAATTTTCTAGAGTGGAATACAGTTAATACACACTTTCCATCAAACTATGCTTGATGGTCAACATTCCAGAACGAAATTTTGTGCGGGAATGTTATGATCCCCGCACACTTTGACTTCATCAAGAATCGGCCATTTTCTGCTCATTTTTTGGTGCATATACTGATAACTTCCCGTACAGTGTTGCAAAAAATGACTCTAAAACAAAAAATAGGCATATTCTGATTATTCCGAGACTATACGAATTTCCAGTCGTCCATGAACAGTTAAACAGTCGCGCTTTTTGGACCGGTTTCAGTTTTGGTTCCTTGGGAATCGAAGCGAAGTGCCTATGACGAAGTCACCGAAGGCGTCCTCGGGTTGCGGATAGAGGGTTCCTGTACCAAGGGTTTCTGCTGAATATGGTTACAATAATTAATAAGCAGTCTCAAACGGTAACTCTGGGATATCGTGCGACCTCTCAGAGTATACAGCCTCATCCTTGCATGTAGGGCTCTGCAAGGATGGACGAACCCTTTTGTCCTAGCTGTTCGTGGGAACAACAATGACAACAACAAACATAGTTGTAGTAAGATAAGATAAGATAAACGTTTATTTTTCAGCCTGCTGGCCTTAAAAAATTGACTTGCTTACACATCAATTTTTTACAGAATTTCCTTAAAACTAACCCTTAAAAACTAACATCCATCCATTCCCTATCTCTAAGCCGCACGCTCGTATCGCCTTGCCTTCCTCGCTTCGCCTCGCCTCGCTCGCATGTCCCTACTTTTTCGCATTGCCTCGCTTGCCAACCTCTGTTTTCGCAGCTAATGCCTATTACTTATCTACTATTTACAATATTTACATCTTACTTATATCTACTTTCCTATTTACAATCTTTCCTTCTCCACTCCTCTTCCTCCTTGCTTCTCTTCATCTCCATCTTACCCACCACTCCCTTCACCCATGCTACTGCCCTTTTTTCCCCCTTTTCATGCAACAATGCCTCCATGCTTATCTCACTTCTTTCCACCTCCCCGCACTCCTGCAGCCAGTGCTCCACTCTTGCGTCCCCCTTTCCGCACAGTTCACACATCCTCTTCTCTCGAGAGAGCCAAAACCTATTGAAACCCTCCATACACCCACACCTCATCCTCGCTATAAGTTCCTGACTTCCTTTCTCTCCTTTCACACACAAATATTGCGCTCTTGCCCTTGGCATAATCCACACATAGTTCCCGTTAAATCTTGACTCTCTTATACTCTCTTCCCCTTCTGTCTTCTTTCTCTCCATGCTGTTTTGCTTAACCAATTCATAAACCTTCCTTCCTTCCTCGTGCATCCTTTTCACTTCATCCATCTGCAATCCATTCATTCTAAAATACCGTTCCCTCTCCGCCTCCATCTTCCCACCCCCTCCCTTGTTCTCCTTCTCCCACCAACACTCCCTAAACAGCCTACTTCCCCCCTCTTCCAAAAATTTCTCCTCATATTTACACGCCCGGCTCCCTGCTAGAATTCCTACACTCGTTCTCCCCGTCTCCCTCCTGACAATATAATTAGGCGTGTTCCTTGCCAACCCCAGGGTCCACTTTACATACCTCTCCTGCTTTCTATTTACCTCTTCACTTTCCTTCCACCCCCACACCTCTACCCCATACAATAGCACACTCATCACTAGTGAATCAAACAATTTCATTCTCCTTCCAAAGTCATCTGCGAATAACTTCATTCCCAACCCCCACACCTGCCTCATCACCACATTTGCCCTCCTCACTCTCTCTTTTATGTGACCATCCACTCCCCCATTCCTTCGAAACACGAAGCCCAGGTACACAAACTCTTTCACCTCCTGTACCTCCTTTCCCTTCCACTTCCACTCCCTTCCCTTATCACTTCCCCCTCCTTTCCTGAACACCATAACCTTGGACTTTTCCGCATTCAGCTCTAACCATACGCTAGTGACCAAATTCTAACCCCTCCTATCCTTACTCCTCCTACCACCCCGGCTTCCAGCTTAC
Organism: Andricus quercusramuli; assembly: GCA_932178445.1. Classification (NCBI taxonomy): domain Eukaryota; kingdom Metazoa; phylum Arthropoda; class Insecta; order Hymenoptera; family Cynipidae; genus Andricus; species Andricus quercusramuli. Next base: position 20,469 of record CAKNXH010056675.1, read on the forward strand.
TTTCCATATCCGCAATTAAAATCGCAAAAAGCGTTGAGCTAAGTGGAGACCCTTGCCTTAGACCCCTATCCATCCAGAATCCCTCGGAAATTCCCTCCCCTCCTCTTACCTTGTCTTTGGTCTCTTCATATATCTCCCTTACCCTTTCAATTAGGCCTCTCTCTACACCCTTATCCTCCATTGCCTCCCACAACCTCCCCCTATCCACCGATGGAAACGCGGCTTTGAGATCCACAAAAAACGCGTACACTCTCGTCCCCTTCTTCGCTAATTCTCTATCCACCACGTGCTGCATCACGTAGAAATTGTCGATAGTACTCCTACCCGCCCTAAATCCCGCCTGCGTCTCCGGCAATATTCCTTTCCCCTCGACATCCTTCCGCAGTCTCTCTGCCACCACCATCGCGTATACCTTATACGCCGTATTCATGATCGTAATCCCTCTATAATTTTCCTGCCTATCTCTATCCCCTTTCTTATACAGTGGCACTATTAGCCCTTCTCTCCACCCTCCTGGGAATCCCTCGCCCCTCCATACTTTCTTCACTACCTCCTTCAGCCTCTCCCTAACCTCTTGTGTACTAAACAGCCATGCTTCGTTCTCTACCCCATCCAGCCCTGCTGCTTTTGACCTTTTCAACTTCCTTATCTGCTTCTCTATCTCTTCGTCATTCAACTGCTCCATCTCTGCCTCCCCCGTTCTTCTACTTCCCCCATCCTTCTTCCTTGAATCCGAGCCCTGGAATGATTCTTTGAAAAACTCTCTCCACTCCTCACTCCCTATCTTCTCGCTAACCCCCACCCTACGCTTCCTAAACCTATTTATTATCTTCCAGACGTCCCCTTCTGTCTTAACATTTGCTAACTCCTCTTCCAGATCTTTCTCCTTTTCCTGTTCTTTCTTCTTATACACCAATCTAAACCCCTTCCTCATTTCTACGTACTCCTCCCTTCTCGCATTACCCTCTTTCCACTTCTTGTACTTCCTCTTCACCTTCATCTTTTTACATTCCCTATCCCACCACGGCTTCACCATTCCTTTCTTCTTCTTTCTAAATACCTTCTTTTGCACACAACCTTTCACCTTCTCTTTCAGATCCTCCCATATCTCTTCCACCAACTCCCCTCCAAAGCGTACCTTTCCTAGCTCCTCTTGATACTTCTCCACCGCCTCCCTCGTCCAGGTCACCCTCTCCCCTATCGAGACTTCTTCTCTGCCTTGTCTTCCGCCACCCTCACCTCTTATCCACAGACTCAATGGCTGATGGTCTTATTCCACCCTCCCCTGTACTGCGAATTTTTCCGTCTCCTCCCATCCTTGCATATTCATGACCACATAATCTATCACCGATACCCCCACCTTACTTACATATGTGTATTCTCCCTCTTCGTCCCCATTTGCCATATCATTTGCCACTGCCCACCCTCTATCCTCCATCCAGTCCCTTAGAATCTCCCCCTCCTTATTTATTACATTATCCTTCGATTTCCTCTCGAAGCTCTCCCCTTCCCTGTAAAGTCCCCCTTCGCTCCCCATTCTCGCATTAAAGTCCCCACCCAGTACCACCATACCCTCTTCTCTTTCGCCCAGCAGGTCTTCCACTATTTCTTTAATTCTTTCCATCCCATCCTTGTTGTACACTGTCACAAACTTACACTTTATCCCTCCTATTTTTATTTCCCTCATTTGCACTCCCTCCCCCTCTTCCTCTCCATGAACTATTTTCTCTAATCCATCTCTAACCCCGGTTATAATTCCCCCACTGGCCCTTCCTTTCTTCTTCACTCTGACCGCCTCCTGAAGTCTCCACCTATACCCCCTTGGTAGCTTTGGCTCTATTCTATCCCATTCCTTTCTTTCTACCCACGTCTCTACCAGTCCAACAACATCAAATTCCTGGATATACCGCCAGAACTCCTCGTCCTTCTTCTTTACCCCTGCTACGTTCCAGTACAGCACCTTCACTACTCCTCTACCCTGCGTTACCCCACCCCCCTACTTCCTACGAAACAAATCCCCCTGCACTTCCTTCAACACCTCTCTCTCCTCATCCCACACCCACATCTTCCCGTCTACTCTTATTTTTCTATATCCTACCTTCGCCGTTCTCCCTTCTCTCTTCTCCCTCCTCGCCCTGTCATAAAGCATTCTCTGTACATCCCTTTCCTTTCTCGTCAAATCGTGATCTATGAAAACTCCCTCATCCTGTATCCTACTCTTATTCCGCATTACCCCCAACTTTTCTTCCCAGCTCTCCAACCCCACAACCGCCACTTCCTTCTCTTTCCTCCCCTCCAACTTAATTTTCCCTACCCTGCCTTTAACCCACCCTATGCTCTGTAGCAGCTCTTCCACGCCCTCCCTTTCTTCTCCACTCATTAACTTCAACCCTCTTATCACAATATTATTTCTCCTGTCTGCCTTCTCTTTTCTCTCCATTCTCAACTCCATTGCCCTTATCCGTTCCCTATCCGCCCTTTCCTCCTTTTCATTCCTACGCTCTCCTACTTTATCTTTTATCATATTCTCTACCCTCTCCCAAGTACCTTTAAGCTCACTTCCCCCACCTCCGTCACCTACTACCATTTCCGTCCTGCCCTCCACCTTCTCAAGTCTCTTTTCCGTCCTTTCCTGCTACAGCCTGATCTCCTCTCCCATCTGCTTTATTTTAACTTCCTTCTCTTTCCTTTCCCTCTCTAACCCCTCTACTCTCTCCCTCATCTCTTTCATCTCCTTTTCCCATTTCTCATCTCTAATTCTCATTTCTTTCCTCATACCTTCCACCTGCTCTTTAGTCCCCTTCACGTCCTTCCTTAGCCCCCTGATCTCGCCTACCAGCATCCCGATAGCCTCCTTCTCTGACAATCCCTCCATTTTTTGGGGGGGTGACCTACGTGCTCTCACGCTTTTTTTTAATGGACTCTCCAATTCACTTTTGTCCGGACTCTCTCTGCTGTCTCTTTTCCTCTTCAAGAGATCCTCCCCGTCACTTGTGCTCGTCTCTCTCCCTTACCTTCTCGCTTCCTTCGTTCCGCCTTCACCCTCTCCCAGACGCGCTACTCGACCCCGAGCCACGCCTTGTTGTCCGTCGTGGCACGTGGAAAATTTCCTCCCCGTCAACTTCACTAGCAGCACTGACAGCACTCTCACTGCTTACCTCCCGCTCTGCCGCCGGTAACTGGGAATTCTCCATGCAATACCCACCGCGGCCGACAGATGTCTCTGCAGCTTCGCCGCCAAATTTTCCCTTTATTTCCCTTGTTTTTTTTCCTTTTTTTTCCTTTTCTATAACTTACGGCCCCTGCAGACACCCCTTTCTCTCCCTTTACATCCCCTAACTCTGCTATAACCACCCCTGAACCCTCAAATGCCCAAGACTCCCGACCGCAAGCTCCTCCGACTGCTTGCCAACCTAACCTCACTTTCACTATCTACCTTAATCCCACCTCACTCCCTCGTCAAAAACGACTTTTTATCTCCCCAATCCACCCCACACAACTCTACTCACCTCCTCGGCTTCCACCCTCACACTCCACTGACACCTTCTACACAAATTCAGTAAAATCCTCTCACCACCTGTGACCAAACACGTTCTCACTTCCGCCACCAACATGCAAGTCGACATAGTTGTAGTAAGTGCGGTCCAAAACATTCGAACGCGCAGGGCTCCCGACAATGGGTCGGACAACAATGCCGATTACCCTAGAGTTGGGGGAGCCAATCAAGACAGAGTCAATGCGATTGACCAGCAAAATGTCATTACTTTTTACTGGAGCTGTAAAGATCTTATACAGTGTGTTCAGACAAGTTATTGGCCCTTAATTCTTGGGGTCAGCTAAGTCGCCAGTCTTCGGAAGGAGCGCTGTGCGCCCTTTAACCAACCACTCTGGAATAGGTTCTTCCGACTTCAGATATAAGGTGAAAATTCGGGCCAGATGCTGGTGGGTTGAAGGAAACTTCTTCCACCAGAAAGTCTTGATACCATCTGGACCCGGAGCTGAGTAATTCTTCATGCCTCTTAATACGGTTTTCACCTCCTCGGAAGTGATAGGTGGGCATTCCTCCTCAGCTGTTATGAGGGCATTGCACAGCTCCTTGAAGCTATTTATGTTCTTTGAGTCTTCTTGAAGTGGATATTGGACCTCGTAGACTTCTCTCTAAAATGCTTCGACCTCCTCTGGTTTGGGCGGATGGTCGACAGTAACTGGAGGGTCTTGGAAGAGTCGAGATGGGTTAGACCAAAACTGTTGATTTCCTCTGACCCACCTCTTCCTCCGCTCTGGACTTCTCTTAGCGTTAGATAGTACTCGTATTCTGTCAACAATATACTGCCTGATGGTCAGTAGCTTTGACATGTTGATTGTGTGATGACGGATCCGCAGTTCGCGCGCGAACTTGCTAACCTTGGCAGTGAAAGTCCTGCCAGATGTTATGTAGTCAATTACACACTGAATGCGGGACGCGTACTGTCTTGCCCAGCCTATCTTTGTGCTGAGTTGATTTATTCGTCTCTTTGTCTTATGTTCAACCGTTGATTTTGTTTTACGTTTTGCATCTGCCAAAGTTCTTGCTGCACTGTATACACCACAATTGACAGTCCAGAGGTCGGATTCTTCGGAAAAATCTCCACGAAGTTCATCATCCAATTCAGTCAGATCTTTGGGCTTGGGAGAAACCTGAATGTTGATGTTTCTCCGGGTCCTGAAGCATCGTTCTTCCTCTATTGGATGCCTGTTCGCGGTTGGTCTCAGTGTCGCCACTCTTACTCTGTTGCCGGCTTGTTCTGGCTGCAGTAGTGTAGGCACTCCGCTTACATAGCCCCTTTTTCGGAGTTGTTCGGCATGGTTTCGCAGACCATGACGCTAGAAGTGCATGAGTTCCGGGTGTTTCTCGCACCACAGAACCTGCAGTCGTGCCATGTAACCTTCTCGCTCGGGGGCCATACTGCTATCGTAGCACTCTAGCAGGTCTTCATTGAGTCGATCCGTCCACCCAAACGTATTGAGATTCCGCCGGTCCATCGCATCGACTCCGTCTTGATTGGCTCCCTCAACTGTAGGGTAGTCGGCATTGTTGTCCGACCCGTTATCGGGAGCCCTGCGCGTTCGATTGTTTTGAACCGCACTTACTACAACTATGTTTGGTGTTGTCATTGTTGTTCCCACTGATACTCTGAGAGGTCGCCCGGTATCTCAGGTCACCGTTTGAGACACCTCACTTAGGTGTCATTCAGCTTTTGGCACGGTTCTAACTCCTTCGCTTAGGGGTTATTCCTTCGGGACCATCTCTGGACAATTGTCCGCGTCTGCTTATTCATCATTGTAACCATATTCAGCAGAAACCTTTGGTACAGGAAGCCTCTATCCGCAACCCGAGGACGCGTTCGGTAGCTTTGTCATAGGCCCTTCCGTTTGATTCTCAAGGAACCCAAAGCGAATATATATATATATATATATATATATAAAATTAAAAAAAAAAGAAATACACAACCACCGCAGGTTCCCACTAAGAACAACTGCCAGCTAAAAAATATCAATAGCCCCCAGTAGAACCGCGGTAAAACACATCTATGGCCACGTCTCACAATCGTAAGATGGATATATATATATATATATATATATTGTAAGATTGGTAATTTCACGGTGTGATTAATTTTTAGACTGCACATCCCTCTATATAAATTTCTACTTGGGCATCCTGAAAGTTAAATTATCCCAAAAAACGTTTAATTTGCGTTTATCTTTAATATATCTGTCGTATTTTAATCGTCTTTCATGAAAATATTTGAGTTCACAAAAGGGGTCGTTTAAATTGCTTATAATTGAGCCTATTCAACACCTCGAGTCCAATCACACAAACTGAGTTCAGCTTCGGGAGGACATTCAAAGTAGCCCTTACCACCCTGTTTTGAAAAATTACTACTAAGGATACCCTGGGAAGTAGGATTGGGTTATTATTCCCCTATGTATAGGTGGCGATACTTTTTAGGATGCGCAAGCTTCGGAACCGGAAATAATTTGCAGCCAAAAATTCTTGAGAAATAAAATTTCCTGGGACCTAATTTCTACAAAACCCAAAGATTCGATATAATTTAATTCTACTCCGTTAATATTCATGTTTCCAGCCCATCAATTAACCAATAGTTATTAAAATTCGTCGGAGAGGTGGATTCACTTAAGCGCGGACAGGAATTGCGTACGTGTTCGCCAGATTTTCTTAGATAGTAGTTTTATGATTCTAATTTGTCCTTATAATAACTTGTAAAGTTCAATTAAATAAATGTTTATTTTCCTAAACATATCCAGGAGCTTTCGTTTTATTTTCAAAATCGTTCTGTTGTCGGTCACTTTTTATGAATCAAGCTTCATTTTAACCTATCTAGGTGCAATTTGGGACTAAAACTTCGCTTAATTCTCCTAGTTCCGTATTTTACTCAGAAATTAACGTGAGCTCATGACTCACAAAGATGTTAATTGAGACTTTCAAAAAAATTCTAAATAAATTTTGACTTGTTGATCTGATTATTCCATTTTTGCCTTGTTGATCTGATTATTCCATTTTTGCCTTGTCAAAATTCAAGCCTTGGATATCAGGCGGTCTAGTTTCCAGGTCTTAGCCTGGTTAAGAAGTCCGCCATGACTTGTGTGTGATAAATTTTATTTACAAAATTGGAAAATTTAGAAACTACTCAATTCCACAACGGCTTCGTTCTCTAGCTGGGTTCGATCGCAAGTGTCGTTTCATTCGCGCCGTATCGATTGAGTGGTCCCCTCTATGTTAGGTCTCGCTGATCTCCGTACTATTGGGGGTCTGGTTGCGCACGCGTTTATCGATTTTCCCACTTGCCTTACTGACCTATATCTCTTAACATGAATTTCGTGTTCTTGTATCTCTATTTCTTATCGCTGTCACTTTTCTTCTTATCATGCACAGCTGATGACGCGAGTTTATTAGAGGGCCAATGGGTTTACAGCGTATTTTTTCTTTAAATTTGGCTATAGGTTTTCCTGGCCTATGCACCAATCTATTAAACGTTAAACTAAAAAAGAAATAATCTTTAAACACTTTTCTTCAAAAAGGAAATGACGTCAGAAACGATGTACAAAAGGACGTACCAGAGTACGTCATTTTGTATCCCAATTCGGGAGGTCCTTTGGTACGTCCTTTTGTACGTTCTTTGGCACGTTCTTTAGTACGTCCTTTTTTAGTACTCTTTTGCTTCCTTAATACGTACTTTTTTACGTCCTTTTGTATGTCCACTTTTTCAAGTAGGTGTATCTCATAATACATTTTTTAGAATAAAAAATCTAATTTTATTAAAAGAGGAGATACAGTAATTACAAATTAAAGTTGGGAAAATGTAATATTAAAAATTTAGAAGTCAAAAAGGCATCGATTCAAAAGGAATCAATATTTAAGAATGTTTTAAATAAAATTTTATTGACGTCCTTCCGAAAATAAGATTGGGAAAATACGGTCGTAGAAATGACCATACCTTTTCAATAAGGAAGAAACACTGTGACCCATAGGAAAAAATTCGGAAAGCATCGGAATAAGCTATTTGGGACACTCAGACATTTATTCAGGAATAAATCGGATAAGTTCAGAACGAAGAAGAAACACTGGGACACTTCCGAAAGAGATTGGAAAGACATCGGAAACCTTTGGAAGGTTTGGGCAAAGAGAGACGTTCGGAAAGAAATCGGAAGCAAAGTGCGCGTACAATTCGGAAAGGCCCAAAACGGAACCTCTTTCCGACCTTTTCCGTTTGTTCAGCTACGGTATTGGATTCTGGCCCACTGTGTCATGCCATAATCATATAAGGTGGCACAGATATTGTCACTGCAAAATCAGTGTGCTTACGTTTTAAGAATATGCTCCAGCTTACATATAATTTTCCTACGATACTTGAGTAAAAAATTTATTATTGAGCTTATAATTCAATAAATAATGTGTAGTTAAGTAAGAGTTAATTATTTTTACAGTATTATCATGTATTATTATAATTTATATTGTAAAATGTTTGCAGTTTGTTAAGCGTATTTTAAAAACGTAGCAAACTCAAGAATTGAAATTTCAAAAAATATTTTTGAAAGAAATTATTTCTAGGATCACCTCATGAAATTTCATTTTAGACATTGGAAAAATGTAATGGACTTGAACAGAAGAACTTCCCAAAAATAATTATAAAAGAAAAGGAGGTAGTCAGCTAAAAGAAAGAAAGAAAATAAGAAAATTGATGTAGTTACTTCTGTTTTCACTCGATAATGAAGTCTAAAAAAATATGCATTGCAATCGAAACGATCAAACGAAGAACCGAATATAAGCGAATTGACCATTTTTCGGCCGCAAAGATTTCGTATGGAACTGGGTGGCTTGCCATTTGCACATTATCTTCAGCAGATAACAAGTTCTACAAGTGGATGAGTTTTGGACTAATACAGAAATCGACACATTATCCAGATGAATTTAAGTTTTTTAGTTTAATTAGATTAATTTCAGATTAATTTCTTGCGTATCAAGTTTGAATTAATTCGGAGTCGTTTCGGAATCGACGTATTTTTCGAGACAAAGGGCCTCGCACCAAATATGTGGAAAAGGCCAGTCGGTCAAATTCTGAGAGTTCAGGTGCATGGTGCTTCACGTGATGCTGATCAAAAGTCGTAATAGGTCCATTTTGCTAAAATGTCTTTTCAATTGATATTGTGCAAAGGTGTTCTGGATTCAACTGGTTGATTTTCCATTTTCTACTTTAATTTTAGTGTATAAGTACTATATTAAGGATATGTCCAACATGTGTCACGTGACCTGATTCTTACCGTAGCGACATTTTTTCATCGCCAAACTCCTGGCCACATGAAAGGCGATATCGAGTTTAAATTTGGTGTAATTATGTAAAATTTTCATCTACTCTAAAATTTTTATAGTCGAGCAAGTAAACTTCAGGAGTGGGACGATGGTCGTGGGGGTTAAGGCGTATGCTTTGGACCCACTCCTTCGAATTGCGGGTTCGATTCCCGCCTCGCACTCTGGAAGAGCCTCGGTGGCCCATGCGGTGAACACTAGCCTAGCAAGGGAGTTGTTCATCTCCGGAGAGTCGTGGGACCGGTACCTCTAGAGAAAAAGGTTCTCTAATTACTTAAGGCTTTTGCTCTAGGTGGTTCTGAACCCACCTTAAACTGTAGGTCCCCCTCCTACCACCAAGTAAGTGTGTCGGGGGTGTGTAAAGGAATAGGGAAGAGATACAAGAAACATGTAAACCCTTAGGGGACACATTAGAACAAAAAAAAAAGTAAACTTCAGGAACATCAAAATCTGCACGTGGTGGTACGATTTCAAGAAAACCTAATAAAATTATAGTTCTATATAAGAGACATCTTTGGGCGAAGAATTTTTAAAAATTTTCAAAATTATGAAAGTTGACGCCATATTGAATTTTTGGGGTTTTTAAAAAATTTTTAATATTTCTGGAACCGATCATTTAATTTTGATTATGAAGGTATTAGAGATGGAACTTGAAATTTTTTTAAATAATAAACTTTACAAAAAAATGGTTTATATTTTGCCAGAAAAAAGTCAAGAAATACAAGAAATTTGACTCAATTATCCGCTAAAATCCATCCCTTATTTTTTGTTTGGTTATGAATAAAAAGATTCCTTATGAAATCAACTTTTGTGAGAAGAAAAATTAATGGAGACTCTTCTGGTCCCCGAGATAACGAATATTTTAGTGAAAGTCGAGACTGCGGTGCTATGTCAGTGTCGTCACTCACAAACCATACAATCTATCACTTTTGTTTCCTTAACTCTAAATGTCCACACTGAGATATTGTTTACATAATTTGTGTATAAAATTCATTAATAATATCGGGAGACATATTTTTATCATCAAGCATCACTTAAAGTAAGTAATTTTAATTCCGAAATATCCTTTACTAATGAACAATCCATAATATTGAGTGTTTGTTAATCGAATTTGTTTATAGCAATTATCATTGCAAGAAAACAACTTTTTTTCATTACACGCACCCCTCATTATTAAATCTGAATCATGCTGAGTCTCACTAAAATGACGACACCTCGGGGACCAGAACACTCTATCAATTTTTTTTTAATGAATAGTGATTTTATAAAAGTTTTATATTACGAAAAAGTATAATTTTATTTCTAATACCTCCAAGTTTCATCAAAATCCAATCGTCGGTTCTAGAAATGTCGATAATTAAAAAATATTAATCCCAAAAACTCAACATGACGTCGTAGCTCCTATAATTTTGAAAATTTTCAAAAATCCTTCTTGGACCAAAATGTCTCTTAGAGAGCAGTATAATGTCAACAAGTTTCAGTAAAATCGAATAACCACTTGCAGATGCTGATATTCTTGACATGTACTTGCCCAATTACAATAATTTTTTCTACACATCAAATTATGAAAATTTAGTTCTTATTAACATATCGAAATGTGCTACTCTGTATCTCATTTCATGCAGACAGGAGCAGAGAGGAGGCGTCTAATAGGATTTTGGCGAAAAAAATATCGGTTAGGTAGGAATCGGGTCACGTGACAAATTTTGGATATGCACCTAAATATTTTCAGAAAACAAAAATTATTATTTAAAGAAAATGGGGTAAGTGGCTGGAACTTCAAATTTTTTACTTTTTTACAAACAACCCTATACTTCCCTACAATGGAAAAATATACGTAAGTGCAGTCAAGGTTTAACAGAGATATCCAAGAAAGACCCCTTGCGCGAAGAACTTTTTTTATCGGGACACGTTTTCATTAATGAAAGTAACCCTCTTAGGTAAAACGCACTTGATGTTTTTGATTTTGCAAATAATATTGATTATTTAAACAATTTTTACTATCACATGGATTTGCGCTTCTTTCTGGAATCAAATTCCAGCTATCCACAAAGTGCTTTGCGTATACTATCCCCTTGTATTTGTGGACTTCGACTTCTCTCAAAATATTTAGGCACCGCTTGGTACCATTCGTATATTATTCCATTGTATTTCGTTATTTCTCTGAACATCCGCAATTTTAAACAAGCATTTTTTATTATAAGTAATTATGTTGTGTTTTTAAATAAAATAAGGAGGCCCTTATTCATTTGACGACTTCTTCCAAAATATTCACCAAACTCTCGCTTTCAGTCGAGTGTCGGGGGTTGTCTTTGATCCCAAATTGGGGATCCAAACGTAAGCAACAGTTGGCAGTTCCAGGAAGGGGGAAACCGGGGGAACTGAAATCGAGAGTTTGGTGTAAGTTATTTTTTTTTTAAATCATGCAGTGATGCATTTGGAAACCTGACCGGTTTCCTTATCTGACTTAGTCTGCTCATGTAAAAAGATTAGAAAAAGATGCTGTAAAGAATAGTTAAAGAACAGTTAATTCAAACAGAATTATACTAAGGAATATGGATTAGCAAGTCAAAACTATTATGGGAAGTAAAAGAGTTTAAAAAAATGATTTAGAAAAAATTTTAAGAATCATAATTGAAAAAATAGAACAGAGCGAGCACTCACCCTACCGATACGGATTCACTGAAAATTCACCAAATATTTTCACGCTTAGACAATCTTCATAATTCTTCTGAAGGTCATAAACTTAACTTTGTAAATGTAAGAGAAATTTTTCTAAATAGCAAGAAAGTACACAGGCTGCCTTGAAAGAGTAGGTCCAACTTGGCATCTGGCCAACGAACCAGGTAGGAAAGATTCTTTTAGTAAAGTTTACTGACTACACAGCGAGTTATAATAACGGTGGGCGGAGGTAATAGCTTAAAATATAAAAATTATTTTTTCATTTTCAAACTTAGAAATGAGATGGGCCAATGAAGCTAATTTTTGATCAAAGAGCGTCGTGATGTCTTCGTGATGTTTCTCTTTGGAAAATGTCATGCTGTTGAGATGACGAATACTTCTTAAAAATCAGATTCGGATTCGGAGAGCGCACAAAGGAATGGTCGATATGCTGGGCTACTTTTATAAAAGCTTTGAAAAAATTGTTCTTAGATCAAATGTGAGCTAATGATCATCCTTTCAAAAGGATTACAACAATGGTGACCAAAGCTTCTTCGTTTTTTCATTATGTTAATGAAATTTTTGATTTGTAAATCGCCTTTTCATTTCGTAAAACCAAAACAACAATAGGAATAAAGTCTATAATATAAATTTGTTTTACATAAAGAGGGTCTACAAATTTTTTGGTGACTATTTTTGATAAAACGCATAGCTTTTGTTTTATTCGAGAAAAGCCCCATTGAAAAACACAATTTTAAACTTATTTGAAAATGACACGATAGAATAAAATGTTTAACGGTCAAATTTCTTGTCTAGAATATTAGCGCAGGACCGAGGTACAGAAATACACGTAATGAGAATTTATTCGTTAAAGCCGAAGCAGCATAAAGGACTTATTTCTATAAAATATATCGAAACCATCAAGGGTACTATATAATGAAAAATATTAACACAACATTTTCAGGACGACATGGTGGATGATGTACAGTCGTTTGTGGCTGCCGCTGAGGTACTAAAAGAAAGTGGAGCTTATAAGATCTACGTCTTAGCTACACATGGACTTCTTAGTTCAGATGCTCCTAGGCTGATTGAAGAATCACCAATTGATGAGGTTTGTAAATAAAAACTTTCAAATAAAAAACTTCATTATGTAATGCCTCTCTGTACTTGTAGATCATTCCAAATGTTTAAAAAATTTCATCTCATATCCTGCCCGGCCACGTGAGGTACTTAGCTCGCGATTTTTTTTCAAAAAATGGTTGCTAAGGTAAACCCAAAACTAAATTATTATTAGAGTTTTTGAAGACCAAGAACACAGTCTCTTATATCAAATGTATATATTCGATCTCAACTGTCTGTAACCGACTGTGTCTAGGAAAGGTTTTCTGCAGTTTTATTTTTGATCAAAGGAAAACAGGGGTTTTCCCAATACTTGACAAGTAAAAAATTCTGCTGTATAAAAAATCAGTTCGTAAAGCGGGCGACAAGCGCTCTCACTTAAGGGTTTTGTAGAAATGGATGTGGTTAGGATTTTTCTTTTTTTGTTGTTGAAAATTTTCAATTTTGTATTTTGGTTTTGAGTTAAATTTACGAATAATTTTTTTAACGTTGACCCTACGAGTGTGTAAGGAATTTTTTTGCTTTTTCAGATGATTTCCGATCCTGTTAGCTGGTTATGAGCCAAATTTGAGACAATTTTAAAAATTTTTGAATTAAAAGGCCTTAATTGTCATGTTTTTGCATAGCAGCGCTAAGATGTGTATATTTCTCAGGATTCTTAGTATTTTTCCTCGCATTAGATACTTGAAACACATCCCTGGGCAAAAAATTAAGTCGTTAGACCTAATAGTTTTTGCGCTAGGAGTGCAAACAGGTTCATTTTGAGTAAAAAGGGCTGAATTTTCGTGTTTTTGTATATCAGCGCTATAATGAGTATATTTCTCAGGATTCTTAGTATTTTTTCTTGCATTAGACAGTTGAAATACACCTCCATGCAAGAAATGAGGTCGCTAGATTTTTCCTTGCAGTGGACACGTAAAAAACATCTTCATGTACAAAAATTAAGTCGGCAGACCTAACAGTTTTCGCGCTAGGACTGCTAATAGGGTCATTTTGAGTATAAAGAACTACATTTTTATGTATTTGCATAGAAAAACTATGTTAAGCATTTTCTTGACGATTTTCAGTAATTTGCCTCGTATTAGGCATGCAAAACACATCTCCAGGCAAAAACTGAAGCTGGTCGACCTAATAGTTTTTGCGCTAGGCGTGATAACGTAAATACAGCCAAGTCACCAGCTGCATGAGGATTTCCTGCGAAACCATAAAAATGCTAGTGAATGACAGTCCGATCTGCCAGTGAACGACCACACCCAACGCGAAGAAATTTTTGTTTCGATGGGATAGATTAATTTAAGAAAATATAAAAACCATTCTATATCGATGTAGATAGTGACATTATACTAAAGACCTTTGTATAACACCATAAAAGAGAGTGAAAATGTTGATTTTTGCTATTGTGTAGTTGGTATTGTATTTTTTCATTACGTCAGACTTTCAGTTCATGAACGCGTGGTCACACGCGGTTGATAAATTCCTAAAGTTGCTGGTCCCCGCAGTTTCTCAGGAGGCAGGGAGAGAGACTGTTGCGACTCCGCCTCTGAAAGGACGCAGTGCACTACTACTCAGTTAGGTATATTGTGCAATATTATGGAAGCGGTTCAGGCGGCCCTAACTGTTTACGTTTCAATACATGCGCTTTATGAACAAGGCTATTTGCAGGCAACCCCCGACACTGTTCCTGAACTGATATTCTGATGTATTGTCCTAATGCGACATTCATGTTTTTCGTACGAAGCTTTATTCAAATATTGTTGTCTTCGTTTATAAAATATAATAAATATATATAAAATAGCATATATCAGTCGATAGCAGGAAAAATATATATTTGACAATGGGATGGTAAAGTACGTAATACGCAGATCAATATCTTAGATTTACGTACTTTATGTATAGCCAAAATTAAATCTACGTAAATTGAAATGCTTAATTATTGAGTATTCCTGAAAAGTGCTCGTGCACCAAATTACCCTACTCTGCGGGTAATGCGGCTAGCTCTTAATTTTATGTACTATTGCAATATGGCCATTATACCATTAAGCCATTTCCCTTTCGGGGTAGGCGTTACTTGCTCGGTTGGAAAGTAGTGGGATAGGTATATAGGTGTAAAGTAGGTCGTTATATGGTATAAGGTAGATAGGTATATATGTGTTAGGTATAGATGTTTTAGATTGATCTGGAGTTTTCGTGTTATTTATTCAAATGACACGTTCACTCCGCAACACTGCTCCGACCCAGGGTGCTGATCAATCTCTCTAGCGATCACCCCAAGTGAGGAGCTTCACAGAATTGTTATGTATGGTTCCCCACTTGGGTCCATTAGTATCCAAGGTCTTTGTTTCAGGCATCATTCACTGTATTGTCACTCTGTTTATCAACTACTTGTCGCCACACTTTTCTGTCCTGGCATACTACTGTAGCTTCCTTCACTTCCATGCATTTTTTCATGCAAGCTCTTGTGTTTCTATGACTTCTTATGTCTCTTCGGATTAATGTCTCATTCACAGATTCTAACCATTCTTTCGGCGGTCTACCTCTGGGCATTCTGCCATTTACTTTACCTTTATACACTTGCTTGGTTAGTCGTTCATCTTTCATTCTTTCAAGATGTCCGAACCACCTTAGCTGATTTATTTCCCATATGTTAACTACTATCGGCGCAAAAATTATAGGCATCTGCCTTTGAAGCTTAACAGCTCAGCCACAAAAAATGCTAGAATAATAAGTAAATAGTCATTTGAAAGCTGCAAGTGTTCCACGTAAATGAGCCCGAAGACGTTTATGTAAAAAAATTTTTGTGCTTTGCAGACTGAAAAATGTGAAAAAAAGTAAGGAATTTTGGGTACATTTAAGAAGAGTCAACTTTAGAGCATTATTTCTTATACAAGGGGTAATGGGAAAAATTTGCAAAAATTCATGAATATGAGGAAAACCTTTGTGAACAAATTGCACTTGACAAATTTGAGAAATAATGAAAATTGTTGTTAAAAATGACAAAAATGTACAACTATACTATCTCCGGTTCTAATAAAGATATGAAAGCGATTCAAACTGCAAACTGTAACGGATAGGCTCAATAATTATTTACAATCTTCCGGAAGCATGTGATTGTTGTATTTTTGGTGAAAATCGTGATATTTGTAGACATTTTTTTTGTTGGAAGACAAGTGTCAGAAAGCAGCGGGGACCCTTTTTTTTTGCTTCCGACCGCTCGTGCCTTTTTTCGACTCGTGATTCTGAACTCTTGCCCAAAAAAAAGGATCCCCGCTGCTTTCTGACACTTGTCTTCCAACAAAAAAAATGTCTACAAACATCGCGATTTTCACCAAAAATACAACAATCACATGCTTCCGGGAGATTGTAAATAATTACAGAGCCTATCCGTTACAGTTTGCAGCTTAAATCGCTTCATATCTTTATTAGAACCGGAGATAGTACAGTTGTACATTTTTGCAATTTTTAACAACAATTTTCATTATTTCTCAAATTTGTCAACTGCGATTTGTTCACAAAGGTTTTCCTCATATTCATGAATTTTTGAAAATTTTTCCCATTACCGTTTGTATAAGAAATAATGCTCTAAAGTTGACTCTTCTTAAATGTGCCCGAAATTCCTTACTTTTTTTCACATTTTTCAGTCTGCGAAGCACAAATTTTTTTTTAAATTAACGTCTTCGGACTCATTAACGTGGAACACTTGCAGCTTTCAAATGACTATTTACTTATTATTCTAGCATTTTTTGTGGCTGAGCTGTTAAGCTTCAAAGGCAGATGCCTATAATTTTTGCGCCGATAGTAGTGTCTCTCCTGTACCACATTCTTTAAGGATTTTCTCGTTTCGTACTTTGTCCATCAGTGTTTTTCCGCATATTATGTGCAGAGGTTTCATGCCGATCGCGTTGATTTTACTCCTGTCCTTTTCTTGACAGGTCCATGTCTCGCTACCGTATAGTACAGTTGGCACGAATATGGAATTATGTATGGCCATTTTAGCTTTTTTTGATGTTTTTATTTGTGAGGATGGACCCTGCTCTACCGATAACCTGCTTACCCTTATTTATGCGCCTATCTAAATCCCCATCTATTTCTCCGTCGTTAGTGAATATACTACCTAGATATACGTACTTGTCAACTTGTTCTAATTTCTCATCATTTAGGACAATGTTGCATATTGTTTTCTCACTTTTTCCCTCAAACACCATGATTGTCGTTTTATTCACGTTAATTTTAAGGCCCATGTTCTTCATGCTTGTATTAAGTTTATTCAACATTCTTTGCAAGTCCTCGACTGATTCTGCCATAACAATTTTGTCATCTGCGAAAGCTAACCCACGTACCTTGACGGTTTCGAGATCCACACCTTCTTCGTCGAAGAGGGCAGTTCTTAGACACTTATTCATGAATATGATAAATAGCCACGAGGACATAACGCTTCCTTGTTTCACGCCTTGCATAATATCGAACCAGTCACTCAGTTTCCCATTTACCCTTACACTCGCTTTACTACCTGTACATATTGTTTTTATTGCTTGTAGGAGCCCTCCATTCACTCCGTACTCTTTAAGGACTTCCCAAAGTTTACTTCTATTTACCGTGTCAAATGCTTTTATAGGTCAATAAATGCACAGAAAACTTTCTTTCCTACTCTCAAGCTTTTTTCTGTGATCTGTGGCAATTCAAAAAAAAATTCCAACAATCGAAGACATCATTTTGGTAAAATGAATTATTTATAGTAATTAACCAAAATTTAGTGATTATCTTTATTTGTGATACAAGTACCAGGGTGGCCATATGTCAGGAATATCAGGAATATCAGGAAATGTCAGGAAAATGCGAGTATCTGACAAGGAAAACAGAAATTGATATATTTGATTAATATTTTGGAAGCACTTCCTAATATCAATACAAATATTTTTTCAACTTCTTTTACTTCAGATTCATTAAAAATTGAACACATTAATTAATTCAAATGTTCCGCCCGGTGTTACTTTTAAAATGCCAGGAATGCAAGACTCGAATTGTGGCGTTAACTTCATGGAGATTAGTAACGAAGAACGAGAATATTCTATCCAATTTTAGATTCTCGGACATTTTCAAACTCTAGTCGCTCTCGCCGGTCTTTCCCATCAAATCAAGTGTAATAAAGTGGTTGACGAGAGCAGCAGCGTGTTATTGCTGTCACAAAAGCGCGATTACATGATTTATACCTTGGATAAATTGTGCCTAAGATTTAAGGTAAGTTGAAAGTTTAAAACTATATATTTCGGCGTTTTGTGGCGTTCATTTCTCTCCTCGTTGACATAACAATTTATGTCAACGAGGAGAGAAATGAATAGGCGATAAGGTTAGGAACTCCTTTGCTGGAACGTTAATAAAAGAGCGTGTCCTAGTGGACATTGACATAATATGATATTATTTTACAATAAATAATGAAAATATATTCATACTTAATGTATGGGTTTAAAAAAAAATTTCAGAATTTTTTTCCTGTCAACAGGGACGATGCGAACGTAGTCTTAGAATTGGACGTGCCTCTGAAGAATTCAACGGGCACGCTTGTTAAACATAAATAATTATTGACATATCTTATTAAGTATATTCATTGGGAGTTTTGTCTCGAATAAATGATGAAAAAATGCATTACATCAATATAAATTTTCTCAAATAACGTCGACCTAAACGACAAACAGCTAGTTAAATATATATGGATTAAGCAAGCCAATAATTGCTTCCTCCTAGATGAAGCTTTATAACGATGAAAATTTTCGAAACTTGTTTTTTCACATATGTCGACCAAATTCGACCCCAGGAATTCGAAAATAAGGTTTTCAAAAAATATCCGAATGTGTACATTTGTGGACGCGTTTATGTCCACCATACTTTTTTAAATATATCTTGCAAACGAGTTAAGCTAGGGTCAAGAAATTTCGAGAAATTATAGTCCCACATTGTGTCCAAAATTCATAAAGTTTTGAGCCGGATTTTTTTTATACAATAAAAAGTAAATTTGACAAATTCAAAATTATTTTTTCAAATATGGGTTGGTATTTGGTTGATAAAAATCAATAGAATGTTTAAAATTATCTTCAAACAAAAAATTCCTGATCTAAAATGTTTTGAATTTTTTGACAAGACGGATCGATTTACCTATCTTGAAACCGTTTATAACCAACTATATATTTAGGTAGATAAAAAAAACATTTTTTTCTAAGTTTACAACAGGAAAATTTTTTCAATTTTGGAATTAAAGCCATATTATAGGGACCAAATTTATTCCTTTTGATGAAACTACTTGATTGACCTATTACAAAATCTTTCGTAAGCAACCATAGTTATATAACTTATATAAAGCATAAATATTAAGCATAAGAATGTCGATGTGTAAAATTTAAATTATTAGGAAAATAATTCATCAATAAATTGAGTGAAATAATTTTCACAGTTAAATTTTCATTCACTTCGTTATATTGAATCGAGGTACCTAATTATTGCTTCCTTTATAAGAAAGCGAATTTATTTGCTAACTTAACCCGATTCGGTTATCGTGGGTCGTTTCAGACCCAAGGCATTTTTCTTTAGTCTCATTACTCAGAATCCGTGTATCCCAATAATACCTATCCCCACCCTAAAAAAACTTCTGGAATTGAGGACCCTTTTTGCTGAATCGCGTTTTCCCAGCGACAGCCTCGCCTTCGCAATGAGCAGATGAAGTTCGCGTTGGGTCTGAAACGACCCACGATAACTTTAACTTCAGTGCAAACTCGTTTTGAGCGTTAATGTAAGTTTTTGAATTTTTATGAAGTTTATGAGTATTGTCGAAAGATTATTCTTTTTTTGTCATATATTGATTTTTCATCTCTTATAGCATGGCGCAGGGTACATCCACTGAATTCTCAAGAATTCTTCGTCCACGTACGGAACGAGTAGACGAGTAATTGTAAGATGATGGAATTTGAGGCTGGAACATATTGTTTTTTTTTTCATCATGGATATGTTTAATTTCCTACAAAAATAAAATTTGTATACTTCGAGATATGTGGGCGTCCGCATGAAAGTGCCCTCATGGCTGGTTCTAGTTTAGAAGATATTCGCGTTTTTCTAAGTTGAGGTCAAAATGAACATTTTTGAGTTTGAGTTGAGGATGATAAGGGAACCTAAAGTGAATTTGGGATTATACTCGTATCCAGATAGTAACCCGCAGTAGGCATATCTCATGTTTGAAGACAAAATATAACATGATTGCCTATGGCACTCGCCTAGTTTAGATGCGTTTTTCTCGAAAAACGGTTTTTTGAAGTTCCAACTTCAAAAATGCTCCCGTGACTCATTTTTCAACTTAGGAGGTTTATTTTGGGCCTAAAATGCGGGGAATTTGTCTGAATATTTGTCTTCATACGTAACTCCATACCGACCACAAGGAACCTTTTCGTGCAGACCCGCATATATAACGAGGTATTTCTTGAAACCTCAAATTTCCTCTTTCGAAAAAACCGCTAATTGACACCACAAACTTAAACATTTCTTTTGTTCCCATCGAGTTCGTGATTTTTTCTGTAAAAACACGCTCTTTGAACTTTAAAATGCTATTTGAAAAATTCAAATATCTCAATTCGTTCAGAAGTTATGAATTTTTTAGCAAATGTCTGCATTTTTGGAAGTTGGGTGTGTTTATCACTAAAAATAAAATATTTTTACAAATTTTATTGCAATCTCTATAATGTGCCCTTGAAGGAGAAGTGTTCAAGAGTTCACAAGAATTCTACCAGATATTTTTATTGATAATTGAGCGTTTTCACATGCCTTGGGTCTGAAGCGACCCACGATAACATTAGAAGGTGCCAAAAAACGTGATAACCTGATCGGGTTAATTTAAGGAAGCACTGTGTTCATGGAATGAACACAGTTAAGATAAAACCAAAGGTGAAAACACACGAAATTATTTGGCAGCAGTTTATTTTACTTTATTTACGGGTATTCGGAATTCGTAATTTTGAGAGCGACTGTTGTTTCTCGTGCTTCGTGCTCGATAATAAATGTATCTCGCGCCACGAGCTCATTCTCTGTATTTCTCCCACATTTGTACACAGACCTTTAAAAATGGAGATTTCTTATTTTGCATCAAATTTCATTCTGAGCTACCCTGAAAAATGTATCATATAATCAGTTTGTATTATTAAAATTCATAACATGCATTGGTATCGAAACATACGTATTTTCATTGTGTTATTTTTATAATTTAAAAAAAGTTCGCATCTTATAGAAAAAACAGTTTTTGTTATTAAACATTTTATAGTAACTTGCGTCGTTTTTCCATGAATATAATTTGTTCATTTTCAATGTTTTTTATATGATTTAAACTAAAAATACGTATCCTAGCGTAAAGTGGTTCTAACAAAATTTGTAGATGTAATTTAGGCGAAAAAATTTGTTACATAAACTGTTATTGAAGCTTGTGTCCTTTTTCCAAAAAGTTAATTTTTTTATTTTTGATATATTTTTATAACAAATTTGTAGACCTTTTTTGGTTGAACAACTTTTGTCTTCTCATTTCTTGTCTCCCGTGTCGTTTTTCCACAATTTTTAATTTAATTTTTAATTTTTTTTTTTTACAATTACAAGAAAATCTACTCGTCCTATCTAAAAATTATTATTAAAAAAATTGTTGATCCGTCTTGGATGAACAACTTTTGTCTATCAATTTTTGTTTGTACCTTGTGTCGATTTTCAAAACAGTTAATTTTTTTGAATGTTATTTTTTACGATTAAAACAAAAACTACGCTTCCTATCAAAAAATAATTAATAACAAATTTGTACCTCTTTTTTGGTGAAAAACTTTTTGGTAAGTATATTTTTTTCGTACCTTGTGTCATTTGACCAAGAACGAAATTTTTTACTTTTAATGTTGTTATTTATGAATAGAAAAAACTGTGCATCCTATCAAAAAAATATTAATAACAAATTTGTAGCCCTTTTTAGTAAAGATCTTTTGTCTAATTTTTTTAGCATTTGTAATTTGTCCAAAAATGCCATTTTTTTCATTTTCAATGCGGTTTTTTACGAATAAAACAAAAACTACCTGTCCTATAAGAAGTGATAAATAACAAATTCGCAGATCTTTTTTGGGTGCATAATTTTTGTAAATTCATCTTTTTTCGTATCTTGCATAGTTTGACGGCAAAATGGAATTTTTGATTTTTCATTATTTTTTGTGCGATCAAAATTTCAATTTTAGATTTTTTATGAAAAATTAAAAAGTTGGAATGATAATCTTGCAGGGCTTTCAAAAAGCAACGTTTTTGTTTTTCTTGGCTTATCGTCATGTCGTGCGTTGTTTGGCCTAAGATTTACTTTTTTTTTGGATTTTGAAAATGCTATAACTCTGCTTGTTTTCCTTTTGTCGAAAAAAGCGTGAGAATGAATTGTTCGAGTTTCGTGTACTACGAATAACCGAACATATAATTTTAAATCGTAAAAAAATGGTCTCAAAATTGCTTCAAATGCTCTAACTTTTTGAACTTTCATCCAAAATAGCTGGTTAGCGAACTTGACCTTTCTGTTTGGTCTGTAAAACTGTGTGCCAAAGCACATTCCAATCTGACTGGTCTTTCAAAAGTCATCCGATATACAGATGACAACAACGATAGACAGACAGGCACCATCGTAAAAATCCGAGGATCGCGAAACGTGGAGATTTAAAGAAATTCGCGATATTCAGTTTTCACATAAAAACCATACCTTCTCATCATGATGAGAGTGTAAAAAATTCATCTCTTTCAGTGGAAAATTCCACTACTTGATTAAAAATTCAACTATTTTGTTTAAATTCTTTTTTTCGAAACTTAACTTTTTTGACTTAAATATTAACTTAATATTAACAGATATGGAGAAGTTGGAAGAAAGAGTGAGAAAGCCCTAATGTAAGTCTGAGGATATAAAGAAAGGGGATGAAGGGGTAAGAGAAGGAGAGAGAATAAAAGAAGTGAATGAGAACGCTATCCTCGAAAATGTGAGAACGAAATCAAGATTGAGAGAGTTAGAAAGAAAAATGGAAGCAGAAGAGAAGACGAAACGAAGTAGAAATATAGTGATTAGAGAAATGAAAGTGGATAGTGAATCAGGAAGAGAAGAAGCAAAAAAGTTGATGGTGGAAATTTGGCTAAAAGTGCACGTGAAAGAGATGAATGGAGCGACGAGGGGAAGAAGCTGAGACTAGGGAAAGAAGGGAGAAGGTCATGGAAACCTTAGAGGGTGAAAGGAAAGAAGGAGAAGGCGGAGCGACGGGGTTTCCACAAAATTAAGGAGGAGACGTAAAGGCGAAAGAAGAGAGAAAGGAAGGAAGAAAGAAGTGAGTGTAGCGTTTTGGAACGTATCAGGACTAATGAATAAAGATGAAGGATTCTGGGAATATCTGAAGAAAGGGGGCGTAGTGATGTTAAGTGAAACTTGGTTATATGGGAAGGATTGGGGGAGAGTGAAAAGAAAGTTACCGAAGGGATATATGTAGTAGATGCAAGAGGCAAAGGAAGAGACGGTAAAGGGAAGAAAGAGAGGGTTTATGGTGTCAGGAGTGTGGAATGAATTGGTGGGAGAAAAGAGAATAGAAATGGGAATTGAGGAAACGGATGGAGTAACGAAGAGAATGGGAAAGATAAGAAGAAGAAGAAAGGTGAGGATAGTTTGCGTTTACAGAAGAAGGGGAGAAGAGGAGAAGAAGAAGGTTGGAGTGTGATTAGGAAATGGGTGACGAAAAAGGATGACGTATTGGTGTTGATAGGAGGTGTTTTGAATGCATGGACAAGGGGAAGAGGGAGGGGAAATATGGGATGAAGAGAGTGAGACTTTCAGGAGAAAATCGAAACCCAAACAGGTAGACCAGGAGGGTAGGACTCTGTTGGAAATTCTGGGGGAAACAGGAAGGTTCATTTGTAATGGGAACTCGGAAGTGGATGAGGAAGGCGAGATTACGTTTGCAAGAAAAGGTCAAGCAGTAATAGACTAAATTCTTGTCGAGAAAAGGATAAGGAGGCTATTGGAAAGAATGGAAGTAGGGAACGAAATAGGGTCAGAACGTTTCCCGGTCATTGCAACATTTAAATGCGGGAATTGGAGAAGAGAAGGAAGGAAGAAGGAGGAGACGACAGGGAAAAAAGCAAAGATGGGCAAATGGGGAGTTAATAAGCTAAGAAAATATACGGAAAGAATGGAAGAACAGAATGTGGAGATTGAAGATGTGGGAGGCATGGATGATATGTTGTGTGAGATGAGGTGAAGGGTTGAGAAGATAATAGAAGAAATTAGGCCAAGTAAGGAAGAAAGAAGGGGGAAGAGGGGATGGTGGGATATGGAATGTATAGAGAGTGAAGAGCGTATGAAGTTATCGATAAAGAATTGAACAAGAGGAGAGATAGACAGAAAGGAGTATAAAAAAAGAAAAAGGGAACACGAGAAATTACTAGATGTAAAACGACAGGAGGAGTTGAGGTGCATGGAAGAGGTAGAGAAAGCAATAAAGGAATGAAGAGAATGGGAGGTGATCAATAAAGAAAGGAGTGGATGGAAAGGAATCAGTAAAGATATATATATATTTCCAGAAATTGCTAGGAGGGGTGGATAGCAAGGTGAGGGGGCAAGGTAGAAAGATCAAGGAGGGAGGCATGGAAGGTGGGAATAAGGTGACCAGAGAGGAGGTATATCAAGTAATTGAGAAGTTGAAAAGAAGCAAGGCGACAGGAGAGGGTGGGATAAAGAATGAAGCGTTGAAATTTGGCGGAAGAAGGGTTAGAGAAGAGATTTGGGAAGTATGTAATCGAGTATGGAGAGAGGAAGGATGGCCGAAGAACTGGAGAAAAGGATTGATAGTTCCTTTGTTAAAGAAAGCAGAGGGTAGGAAAGTGAAGGTTATAGAGGAATGACTCTCATGCCAGGAACGTATAACATTTACGCGGAGGTGTGTAGGAAGAGGTTAGAAAAACAGGTAGAAGAGAAAGGAAGTGTTCCACGCAATCAAACAGGATTCAGGAAGGCGATGGGGACAGCGGATAACATTTTCGTTCTGAATTATCTAGTCAACAGGAACCTGGGATAGAAAAAAGGAAAACTGGTCGCACTCCTCGTAGATTTTGATGCAGCTTTCGACTCGGTGAACAGGAAAGTTTTGTGGAAGGCAATGAAAGAAAGGGTGTCTGCCAAGTCCGTTGTTATTTAGCACATTGCTATCCAGACCTAGAAGAGAAAATGGAAAAGAAAGGTAAGAAAGGTGGTACAGTTCTAGGAAATAAAAGAATATACTCGTTGGCGTGCGCGGACGATGTGGTGCTTCTGGCATAAAATGAAAGTGGAATGAACTTGGTAATGAAAGGATTCGAAGAGTATGTGAGACCTGGCAATTAATGTAATGAAGACAAAGATAGTATGTTTCAGGAAGAGAAGGAATTAAGTATGGATCGAAGATAAATAGGGAAATGTTGAAGGAATTTTGTTATTTAGGATTCTGGTTCAAAGCGGGAAGTGGAAATGATCTGAGGTGAAGTAAATGATGGAACGTGCGACTAAGGTGATGGGTCAAGTGTGGGGGTTTTGAAAAAGAAGATTCAAAGTGGAGATTCGGCGGTGGAAGGAGTACAAAAAGGTAGAAAACATACAAGAGAGTTTTCTGGCCTACGCCCACAGTTATATTACCTTTTCCCCCACTTGACTAATTCTAATGACTAGATACTGTTGAAGAGCTGGAAAGAATCGATATGGAACAAAAATTGACTCCAGACCAGAATTCGAACCTAGGCTGCTGGTATTTCTACATCAACACGCTATCCACTGCGTCACGCAACAGATAGAAACCAGCTCCACTGTACTTGTAGACGCTCAAATTTTTCCCACTATCGACTCTTTGCTTCCCTTACGACGCCGTTGGTTAGGGATCATTATCAAATTATGGGATTTAACTTGTTCTTGAAATTTTTAATGTCACTATGACAGAACTTTTCCAGTAAATTGGAGAATTACTTACCTGGACTCTCCATCATGGACATCACAACGTGTTATATTCATAAACCTGAAAAATTGCAAAAAAAAGACCAGACCGGTGTCTGTTGCTGGGAGTCAGGCGCCTGGAAAGACTCCACTGGAGGTGTAATGATGGTCAAAGCATTAAGTTACAAATTCATTGACATTATTCACTAATAAAATAAAAGAAACGAACTATTAAGAAAAATCTATTTTAACGGGAAAGCTCAAGAGGGAGAGTTTTTCCGTGTGGACGAAAACTGATCAAGGTTTCTACTACAAAGTTCTACTACTACTTCTATTGAAGTACGAAATTTTAGGGTAATTGATTGCGGCAAATTAGACTCAACCGGAAATACTCAGGTAGTACAGCCGAGCTCTTTGTCTATACCAGGTGCTTTTAATCTGTAAAGTATTTGTAATTCTCTGTCACTGCCGCTAGTCGCTGCTGCTCTAAGTCAAGCACAGAAAGCTGCTAGGTGACCTTGGTGCTGGAACTGCAGTGAAATGGGACACTTTTTTTAGGACTTGTAACAAGCCGGAAGTGAAGTTTTGCTATACAGGGTGTCCCAGACTCAAGTGTCCGGACTTATATAGCCGTATAAAGATGACAAAAATAAATAGAAAATTCCTTTTCCAAAAATCAGTTGAAGTTTTAGTTTTTTAGTTATAAAACATTTAAGCTAGACCAATCAGGAGCGCCGTATAATAGCCGTGTGTGCGTGAACGGGATTCCAACGTAGTGTTCTCCCGTCGCTAACCCTACCTCTGCGCTCCCTTCGATAACACTGCGTTGAAATCTGGTTCACGGACACACGGCTGTTTATACGGCGCTCCTGATTGGTCCAGCTTAAATGTTTTATAACTAAAAAACTAAAACTTCAACTGATTTTTGGAAAAGGAATTTACTATTTATTTTTTTCATTTTTATATGGCTATATAAGTCCGGACACTTGAGTCTGGGACACCCTGTATTTGTAGTATACCCAATGTAGCTATAGCCACTTTTTGTGGAAGCTATATGGTGAATTCGGGAAACGGGTAAGGATGGACAATGACGGGTCCGCTTCTTCTCTTTATTTGAAAGGATTCCCGTGTGTTGTTGTATTAATAATAAGTTTAGAGAGTAGATTTGTCCTTATTTTCGTAATATGCAATTGCGTATCAAGTTAACTATAAATGGTCATACGATGAAAGCTTTATTAGACCCTGGTTCATGCTGCAGTTACGTAGGTGGACGAGCGATAGGGAATTTCAGTTGGGTGATTGATGATTTACTATGGAATTCTTTCTCAGGAGTTGTCCTAATTACCTGGCAAAAAATGCAGAAGAGGTAAAGATTTGTAATATAGTACTTTTCTACATCCTAAAAAATATAATAAGTTTGCTAACACCCCCCCCCCCCCACCTTTCGAGCTACGCCACCATTTTGAAAAATGGCGCCCGAAATCCCTGTTTCATCAAATATCTCCTGTTTCCAGAAGTCTCTACATATCGTAGAAGTCTGTGCATCGTAGAAGATAAATGTCCAAATAAAAATTACAGCGGATAAAATTTGCTACAACTTTTGTTTCAAACATTCTTTGCATAATAAATATTTTCAGAGTTAAATTCAATTAAAAGTATAGTGTATATATAAAAGCTGCATATATGCCCTATTATAATCCGAAACTTAAGTTATTATCGATTAACTATTAATTCTTAGCATTATTATTAATATTATTATAATTTTGAACTATTATTATTCTTATTGCTGTTTCTATAATAATGATAGTGATAATTATTATTGGTAATTGTACTCGTTTCCACACCAACCATGAGGTAAAGTAAATGGTGCGTTTTTTTCTTTTGGTTTCTTCATTAGAACTAATTCCGATGGGAAACATCAATAGTTGTTGTTTTAATAATAATAGCAATAATGAGTAGGTGAGAGTGGTCCTAAGTCGGCACTGTAAGTAATTTACGCTGACAATTGTCACTTTAGTTTTCGCTTGACAGCGTGAGCGGGGCATACATTTTTCGTGCAAACGGAATTCCATTTTCTTCCTTTCTTGTGAAGTAGCTATAGATGTGTTAGTATTTTGAAAAGCTCAATCGACTAAGTGTGTTGGTTTCTGTATTTTGTGTGCCTCGTCCGATAAAGTCGATTTTTCATTCGGATTTGTTTCGTGTGCGTAAAAGCATGAAATCTGTAAACATTCGTAGTGGTCCTGAGTCGGCACCAAAGAGGTGGTCCTGAGTCGACATCTTTTTTTGTTGCTTTTGTTGTTATTTTTGCGTTGTTTCATTTGTTTGTGTTTCAATTCCATGTCACTCGTCTCTTGTTGATTTTTTTTTAGTTTGGGTTTGTTTTGAGTCAGTAATAGGTGTTTCGTTTATAAAATTTGTTACTAATATTCAAAATATTAATTTATTGAGATCGAAAATCACTGTTCAGACGATGCTACTACGATTTAGTATGGCAAACAAAAAATCTGTCTTTGATTAAAATTGGCAAATTAAATATATCAGGTTTTAAAACGGTTTATAACAACAATGATTTTAATTATTGAGATTTGTTAGACACCGAATATCATTCTTAAATACAAATTCTTAGCAACTATAGTTCCAAACAAAATTTCTTTCAATGTCGAATTAGTTTCGTAACCAATGGAAAATTTATCTCCTACCGCCCTTTTATTTAGGTACTGATGCACCTACTTAGTTATCCTCAAAACGGCAATAGTTTAATCTACTTCTTGACGTGGCCGTGGTAGTTTGGAACATTTTTGAATAGAAGTTCTTGATCTAATGGTGGAAGTATTTTCAAAGTGAATTTTTAATCTTGTGATTGGAGTTTCAGTGTAGATTTCCGAATAAGTTTTTTGTATCGTTTCGGAATAATTTGATAAAATTGATGTAGGTTCCTCTTTAAAGGTTCAGATTTTCAGCGTGGATCGAAGTAAAAGAGATTTCAGAAATATCATTGGATTAATAATGGAAGAAAAAAAGAAGGTTGGTAGGAATCAAGTAATTATAAATACATTATTTTCCAGAAATAATGACCGTTCGGGAATACTGCATGGTGTTGGCCCGTCATGGGTGTGGTGGACCCCAACTGGTATTATTTATCTACCTAGAAACACTACCCGAATCGGGTAGTGAGGCAATGAACTTTCGAGTTCGAACTGCTAATCGAATTTTTTATTCTTTTTTATTTTCCAGAAATCAAGTCGATGCATGCATACAAAATTTTTTAGATATTAGTGAAGTGCTACTGAACCTATATCTTTGTGTACTACAAATAATAAAGAATCTCTCTTCAGAGGTCAAAGCTACGTTAGATGCAATTGTACAAACAAATGCAATACAAATACTTGTAAAAGCAAAGAACTAAAAATCTTGTGCAATTCCAAATGTCATTCATCCACTACTTGTTGCAGTAAATAAAATAAATTGTTTATTTAACTCGAACATAAAGTCTTTTTATGAACTAAATTACCCAATCTCTACTGATATTTATTTGAATTTTCAGTCTCACATTCAGTGTGTAATTGAGTACATAACATCTGGCAGGACTTTCAATGCCAAGGCTCGACAGTTCGCTCGCGAACTGCGGATCCGTCATCACACAATCAAAAAGTCAAAGCTAATGACTATCAGGCAGCATATTGTTGACAGAATACGAGTACTATCTAACGCTAGGAGAAGTCTAGAGCGGAGAGAGAGGTGGGTCAGAGAAAATCAACAGTTTTTATCTGACCCATCTAAACTCTTCCTAGACCCTCCAGTTACTGTCGACCATCCACCCAAACCAAACGAGGTCGAAGCATTTTGGAGAGAAGTCTACGAAGTTCAACATCCACTTAAAGAAGGCTCAAAGAACATAAATGGCATCAAGGAGCTGTGCAATGCCCCCATAACACCTGAGGAGGAATGCCCACATATTACTACCGAGGAGGTGAAAAACGTATTAAGAGGCATGAAGAACTATTCTGCTCCGGGACCAGATGGTTTCAAGACCTTCTGGTGGAAGAAGTTTCCTTCAACCCACCAGCATCTGGCCCGAATTTTCACCTCATATCTAAAGTCGGAAGAGCCTATTCCGGAGTGGTTGGTGGAAGGGCGCATAGTGCTCCTGCCGAAGACGGGAAACTTAGCTAACCCTAAGAATTACAGGCCAATAACTTGTCTGAACACACTGTATAAAATCTTCACAGCTACCCTAAATTATAGGATTGTTCGGACATTGGACCTGTGTGGCGAGAGATGTATGAACAACGCGGCTCAAAGAAAGGCGTAGCAGGATGTCGGGAGAACCTGCTTATCGATAGATTTGTCTGCAAACACGCAGCATCCTATCAGCGATTTCTATCGGTGGCCTGGATTTATTACCGGAAAGCTTTCGATTCAACCTCCCATAGACTTATTATCTGTCTGTTGAAAGGCTTAAAGGTTCATCCACACATCGTGAGGTGCATAGAGAGATTAATGCCGCTTTGGAAAACCAGATTTACTATCCCATCTGGGAAACATCGTGTGATCACTAACAATATCACCTTTCAGAGAGGTGTGTTTTAGGGCGACACCATGAGCCCTCTCTCCTTTTGCCTCAAATTATTGCCACTATCTCTCGCACTTCGCCATTCCGAAGGATAACTCTGCGGCAAACCTGGAAACTGAAAGCATAAGGTCACTCATGTATTTTACATGGATGATCTTAAGATCTATGCTAGAAATAAAGAGAAACCACATCTAGCTCTAAAGTTGTCAAAGAGTACTCTCAAGAGATTGGAATGGAGTTCGGGTTAGAGAAATGCGTCGAGGTTAATTTCAAGAAAGGAAAACTTAATGGCATCCCCAAAGATCCTGAGCTCGTTGACCGAAACGTGATATACATCTTCAATATATAAAAAGGGAAAGCTGAGAATTCCGAATCTTAAGAGCAATTACTTGTGATTCTCACAGATAATTGTTCTACCGATCTGAATTCCCAACTCTCACCTCGACGAGCCTTGCTTTTTCCTGGGCAGATTATTCTAAGGCCAGTATCTAGCTTTCCTGCTCCAGGCTTGCCCTTCAGTAGAATCGATTTCACTATTAAGACTTTTCTCGTGAGATGCTGGTAAACTGATCATTTATCAGTATCTCGGAGAAAAGGTTTTATAATTACATAAAGTAAGGCAAGTTTTGGGTATGGCAAGTTTGATGGAAATTAGCGGTATTAGAATTAATTAAAAACCTCATGATTTTTATGATTAGCTCGCGCGCCCCAAACCACAGGTGCCGCGCCAATCCCGACATTATATTTACATTACATTATATTAACTTATATTATATACTAATATATATATATATATATATATATATATATATATATATATATATATATACATAACAGCTATATTATAATAAAATTAATAAATAATTATGTCTATCAATGAGTATGATATTTAGTATTTAGAATTAAAATTAACATTATTAAATAATATTAATGTTAATAATAATTATATAATAATATTATGAATGTGTACTATATATAGTATATAGATTATATGTATTAATCTGCATATAAACTATATATACGATATATGTATACCTACGATATTATAATAAATTCAATTTCAATATTAAATATTTATACTTATTAAATATTGAGTTTATATTCATTAGTATTAATAATACAATTTATCTTAGAGCTACGTAACCGTATATTCCGTATTGGCTCGCGCGCCCCAAACCACAGGTGCCGCACGCCAATCCCAACCAGGCGATTTCTCTGATTGGTTCGCGCACCCCGCGCCACGGGTACTGCGCACCAATCACGAACCAGAAATTCGCGCGTCAAATTACGAATTCGAAAATTGAATATTTATAATTAAATTAACATTAATAAATAATATTAATTTTAATGACATTAATTACATTATAATAATATTAACTTATATTATATACAGTATATAGATTATATGTATTAGTCTACAAATAACCTATATAAATAATATATGTATAACGACGATATTATAATAAAATTAATAAATAAGTATATCTATTAATAAATATAATAGTTAGTTTTTAGAATTAAACTTACACTAATAAACAATATTAATGTTAATTATATTAATTATATTATAATATTATCAATTTGTACTATATATAATATATATAGGATCATGTATTAAGTCTACATATAAACTATATATATAATGTATACGAACATCTACGATATTCTAATAAATTAAATTCCCATGTAAATAGTTATACTTATTGAATATCAAATAATCGTTAATTTTAACAAATATGAAATGCTGGGTGAAGAGAGAGATGAGAAAAACAAATAATTTCAATTATATCGCGTACGCCAACTAACGAACCAATCAGGAACCCCGCAGGAACTCGGGAGCAACAGGAGAAACAGGAATTCGGGAGCTTCCTGATAGGACCGCCACCGAGGAGTGGGAGACTCGGCGACGAGGCTCTCCCTCTACTCAACTTCCGCGCGGAGTGGGAGAGACCGCTCGACCGCGGAGTGGGAGGAGCTTGCGCGCCCTCCCATAAAAGCTCGTGTCTCGGCCATCAATCTTCAGTCTGCCTCTCGACGTCCTCGAGAGCGCACGCAACTATCTATCTCTCTCTCTCTCTAAGCCTCCAGCCTAGGAAGAATTTCTCGGAATAAACAGTTTTATTTAAACATTTGTAGTCTTTACTGACTACACCCTCGTTAATTATATATATATATCTTCGAACCAATCCGCTCTTTTCAGAGCGAAAAATTTGTAAACGTACGGAAGGCCCATCAGGTAGAACCCAGGGATCCTCTTGGATGGGACGAAGTTATAGAAAAAGGAGAGCTTGGCGGCGATTTTGTGGACGCCCATCTCCACGCAATCGGTGTGGGCTGATTAACTACGCCGACGACTGTCAATAGGAGTTGACAGTCTTCAATCCAACTTGCCAACAGGAGTTGGCAAGTGAAGAGCAGGAGCTCTCATCGAACCGGCCAGGTCCTTCAGTCGCAATACGGCACCAGGAGTTGACCCCGCCAGCCATCCAACGTCTACAGAAGGGAGTAGACACTCCTTTCGGCCGATGTGCACCTCTTCCACCAGCTGGTGAAAGAATTTCCCAAGTATTGGGATTACGACGAAGGTTGCGGGCCATCCACGGTCGAGCCCGTCGAACCTTGGTTCCCATCAACCTGGCTCACGACCGATCCATCGTGGTGACCCTGGACCCCAACTGCGTCATCTTATGCGCACCGGTGGGGCCCATCCAGCCACTCGGAAGACCGTCCGAGAGCTGAAGATCTTCAGAGAGAGAGAGAGGAGGAACGCCGGTTCCGACATCAGCTGACCAAGTACCGTAACCTGGTCCAAATAACGGCCTGCGGGACCCAGGTGGTGGACACCGAGAAGGGTTGTCCTAACTACGAGTTTTACGAACAAACGGAAGTGCCACCAAAAGAGGTCAAAAACCACGTCAACCAGCCGGATGTGGACCAAAGAATTGTGCATAAACGCATTACCATCTTAGGGTTCTTATCTAATCGGGGGTTCACCTGGACCAAGGGAATGAATGGCGGATAAGAACCCCTGGCAGCTTTTCCTCGAAGCAGGGGGACGTAGGATCTTCTTGTCACCACCCTGCAGCTAACGGAATCTACCGAAGGGCATGAGACACCTAGATCAATACCTACTAGAGACTCAGAGTTATATCTACCTTGAGCCCCAACGAGGAGTACGAGACCACGATCCACGGAAGCAATCGTAATCTTAAACTCTCCAATAAACAAAAACACCGGCCCCTTTCGGGGCCACCAAATACATAACAAAGGAATCTTCCAGAGTCACTAACTGTGGATCGTATCAAACGCTATACGTCACTTTTGCGCTGGAGAGACCTATACATACCTGGGCGTGCCACAGAGCCGCATTCAGGACGTGACATCTATAAAGGGTACTCTCCGATGCAGATACAAACGTCTCATCCGACGGATATGTTCTTCCGAACTGTCGGCGAGGAACAAAGTATCTGCAACGGACATGCTTGCCATCTCAGTAGTACTCTCTTCATTTGAAGTAGTTCCATGGACGAAGGATGAGCTCAGATCCCTCGATATTGGGTCCCGAAAGGTTATGCACATGAACAGAGGCATGCACCTAAAGTCTTCTGTTCCACGACTTTACATCTCACGCTGTCAAGGTGGTCGAGCAATACTGAATCTTGAATGTCTTCGCAACAGAATTACTCTGGGTACAGCACATATTGTCGCAAATGGACGAGACTCGCTTCTTAAAATGGTTAGGAAGCATTAAGGAGTGGACAAAGGAGCGTTTCTGTACAGAGCAGCGGAAGAGGCTGCTGAAACACTCGGCCTTGACTTCAATATCAGGGGTGAGCAAAATGCATGAAATCTTATTCATCTCGAATACTCTCTCCTGAAGGCCCGGATTAAGAAAGAACCGAAGAAAAACTTCCGCGAACAGCTCCTCGACAAGAGGATGCACGGCATCTTCCACAGAAATGTGGAGGATCAGTCGATGCCGTATGAGCTATCGTTTTCTTTCCTTAAATCACCCGAATTGAAGTCGGGCACGGAGGGTTTCATGTTGGCATATCAAGACGGTCTCATTTTCACGCTAGCATACCAACGCCACATTTTAAGCCAAGATATTTCCGATGATGGCTATAGAGCGTGTGATGCATACCCCGAGAATTCAGGACCTAATACCGCTCCCCTAAACGTTTCTAGGGAAATAGAGTCAATTGTCGAAAATGAGAAATGCCGCATATACTGGAACTTCATATTCTCGACAATTGCTTCTGTTGTGCACTCAAGGCCTGACATAGTTCTACTTGACTTCGAGAAACGAACCTTATTGGTTATCGAATTTTCGGCACCAGCTGACAAAAACATCATAGCCAAGAAGAATAAAAAGAAGAAGATGTATAAAGGCCTTGTAAGGAGGTTTCGACGGTTATAACCGGAATATTCTGTTACGCTAATCGTCCTGATCATCGGCGCTCTTGGAAGTGACCCAAGGATGACAGCTTCCTTCATCCATCTCGCAAGTGCCTTAGCACAGTTTTGGCACACAGGTATGGCTTCAAGGTTACGAACCAGTGATAGTTTCCCTTTTAAGTTCTTGATATCTCTCCTCCTTTTCCTTCTCTTTGGCAGTGATGTGGCTGTCGGCTGGAGCCGAGAATTCGATCACAAATATGGTTCGTTTCTCGAAGTCTTGGAGAAAGATTTCAGGCCTCGAGTGTGCAACGGAGACTGCTTTCCGAAAATCGTAGTTCCAGAAAATTTGGCCTATCTCGTTTTTGACAATTGACTCCATCTCCCTTAGAGCGTTCGGCAGGGCAGGGTCGCGGTCAACACCGTAAGAGTGACAAAGATGGTAATGAAGCACTCTTAGGGTCGTATTATGTCTGTAGATATACGTCGTTCCCCCGTGGGTGAGACACCCAGATAGTATGTCTTCTAGGTACTCAGCGTCTACAGGACACTCTCTGTACCTATCGCCGGGAACTTCTTGGCATAAAATGCGTTCACGGTATACTAAGGTGGAAATGACACCGTCCTGGCATGCGAAAATAAAACCCTCTGTACCTGAATTGAGCCCTGATAATCTGAGGAAAGCTAAAGTTTGCTCCTTCGACAAGGACTGTTTTTCTACATTTCTGTGAAAGTTTCCGTGCATTTCTTGTCGAGTAGCTGTTGGTGAAATTTTCCAACCTCTCCTTTCTTTACTTCGGCTTTTAGAAGTGAAGCATCTAGATGAAGTAATACGGTTTCCTCACTTCTGATGTTAAACTTTAGGCCAAGGGTCTCGGCCGCTTGCTCCGCAGCTTTGTAGAGGAACGCTCCTTTGCGAATCATCTCGTGGTTTCTGACCATTTTTGGGAGAGGATCTTTGCCATTGTCAACGATGTAAGCTTTACTTAGAACAATTCGGATATGAAGACACTGCCGATTCAGAAGTCCGCGTCCGCCTTGACGTCCTGAGATGTATACTCGCGGAACAGGCGAATTGATGTACAAGATTTCATGCATATGCATGATCCACGCCAAACGAGTAGAGTAGAACCGGGACGGCAAGCATGTTAGTCGCAGATACCTCGTTCAACGCCGACAGACTGGAAGATCAAGTCTGTCGAAGAGGATGCTTGTATCTGCTTCGGAGAAACTCCGTCACTGATGTTACGTTCTGAATGCGGCTTTGAGTCACACCCAGGTATGTATAGGTCTCTCCAGTTTCAAGATGTCTAATAACTCTTATATCCACAAGCTCAGGGTAATCTAAAAACAGTAATCTTTCATTTATTCAGATGAATTTTGGCACACTCTTGCAATCCCTGAGTCCATCCCTATCTCTCCTGTGTACTTTTCGACGATGTTTATAGGTGTTTGAAGTTTGCTTTCACCAGAGGCATAGCTCTTCAGATCATCCATATAAAATACATGAGTAACCTTATGTTTAAGATAATTAGTGTCACCACAGAGGTATCCAGAAGAATTTTGTAGTGCGAGAGATAGAGGCAGAAGTGTGATACAAGAAACCAAAGGCTCATGGTATCGCCCTGAAAGACGCCCCTCCTCAAGGTGACGTTGTTTGTTGTCACACGATAATTTCCAGATGAGATAGTAAATCTAGTTTTCCAAAGGGGCATCAATCTCTGTATGCATCTTACTATGTGTGGATGCACCTTCAAGCTTTTCACTAGACAGCTGATAAGTCTGTGAGAGTTTGAATCGAAAGATTTTCGGTAGGCAATGCAGGCCATAACCAGGACGCCTAGATGGACTACAACGTCTTTACAGACGTATCTGTCAATTGTAAAATGATTTGATAAGGGACAAGACAATCCTTTTCTTCGACCGACGATGTTTAAGAATTTCAAATTGTAAGTTTTTTATCTCTTACGGTCCACATAAAATTAAATAAAAATTGAGCCAAAAACATTTTTTCAACTCAGAATTTATTAATTAAAAAACTACTTTCTTCTTCCTTTACGTACGTTTCGGTACAATTGCGTACCTTTTTTAAAAGGTTTTCAAACCCTAAATACAATAATATTCCAAATTAGCAATATTAAACAGAAAAATTAAAAATAAAAAGAATAATTTCATAAATTAGTGTAAGTTTGTACGTGAGATAAGAATAATTTTGAAGAGTAAAACAAACAAACAAGACAACAAATTGGAGATTGTATGTATACCAATAGAAAATTAGTTATTCATAAAGAACAAAGTACTTTCTCAAGAAGATGCAGAAATAATGCCTTATTTCCAACACATATTCAACAAAATGTAAATAAATTTAATGTATCTAATTTAAATTGTAATTTGATCACCATGATTGTTTTACTCCTGGAAATTATTCTTATCTCAGGTACAAATTTACATTAATTTATTCTTTTTATTTTTAATTTTTCTGTTTAATATTGCTAATTTGAAATATTATTGTATTTAGTATTTGTATTTAGTATTATTATATTCTGAGTTGGAAAAATGTTTTAGGCTCAATTTTTATTTAATTTTATGTGGACCGTAAGACATACAAAATTTACAATTTGAAATTCTTGAATCTGTCAATTAGCAGATTCTCTCGACAGCCTACTACACCTGTTTTCGAGCCACGTTGTTCGTACATCTTTCGCCACATAGGCTGAATTCTTTGAACAATCCTGTTGTTTAGGACAGCTGTAAAGGTATTGTACAGTGTGTTCAAGCAAGTTATTGGCCTGTAATTCTTAGGGTTGGACAAGTTGCCTTTTTTCGGTAGGAGTCTAGTGCGTCCTATCACAAGCCACTCCGGAATGGGCGTTTCCGACTTTGAATATGAAGTGCATATGCGGCCAAATGTTGGTGTGTGGAAGTAAACTTCTTTCAACTGAAGTTCTTGATACAATCTATTCCTGCAGCAGAAGAGATCTTCGAGCCTGTAAGTGCTTTTTTCACCCCTTCGGTCGTGATAGATGGACACTCCACCTCAGATGTTATGAGGTTGTTGCAAAACTCCTTGAAGCGGATGATATTATCAGTACCTCCTTTGAACTTCAGTGTTTTCGGAATCTTGTATGCCTCTCTCCAAAAAGTCTCCACTTCGTTGGGCTTGCGTGAATTTTTGACAGAAACAGGGTGATCACTGAAGAGGCGCGACGGGTCAGCGAGAAATTGTTGATTCTCCCTGATCCATCTCTCCATCTTCTGTATTCTCCTCCTTGCGTCAGATAACACCCGTACTTTTTCAGCAATATGCTGCATGATTGTGGGCAGCTTTGACTTGTTAAGTGTGTGATTGAAGATCCGCAGTTCTTGGGCGAAATTTCGAAACCTTTCTGTGAACGGTCTACCAGATGTTATGTATTCGTCACACATTGAACACGGGACGCATTCTGTCTTGCCCATCAAATCTTCTTGTTCAGTTGATGCAAGCGTCTTTTGGTCTTTTGATCTATCGTCGGTTTTAACTTTCGATTTGAATCAGCTAATGCTCTCGCAGCACCATAAACTGAACAATTGATGGTCCAGAGTTCGGACTCCTCCGAGATATCCTCACGAAGGAAGGCATCCATTTCAGCCAGATCTTGGGGCTTAAGAGGAACCTGCATGTTTACCCTGTATGAGGAGCAACACTATGTGAGGACGTCAACCAGAAGAACTCACTCAATACCACCTGGTCCGTTCAATCCTAAGTCTCGAGGAAATAAACATATAGTCGTCATAACGGACAATCTGACGAAGTTCATACGTCTGGGAGCGACTAGAGATACGAAAAGAACCGAAGTAATTCGCCACCTTGAGAATTTTATTCTGGATTTTGGAGCGCCTAGTCGTCTGATAACCGATGTAGGGACATCTTTTACGTACCATGTGTTTGAGACCTTTTGTGAAAAACACGGGGTAAAACTTTCTCTCAATTCACCACGTTATGACCAAGTTAATGGCCAAGTGGAACGCGTCCAAGAAACTCTGACGTCTATGGTGATCGCCGATCTAGTGGACTCGCAGAACCGAAACTTCGATCAACATTTGCGAAGAATGGCTCGAGATTTAAATGAAGCCTTCAATAAAACTACTGGGAATGCTTCTTTAGAGCTCTTATATGGATTTAAATCACGAGAAGATAAAGGGTTTCTATGTGAACTGACCACTTCGGTAGTATATAATCGCCCTGATAAACTTCAAGACAAGGCCCAAAGTAGATTAATAGAAGAACCGAATGATATGTACGGCGTCATGGACTTCCAGACAGACAAGCAGGGTCGTAAATATGCTAATGCGGCTCACGTAAGCCAGTTGAAGATCTGAAACTAGCATTGAAGAAATGTTTAATATTCTCGAGGCCGAGAATAACTAGGATGGCCGAATGTTAGAAGCTTTATTTTAATGTCTATTTGATGAGTTAACCTTCATGAGTTCTTATATTTAAAATTATGTTTAATGTGCCCTCTGATGACCGTGAAGAATATTTAGAGGGAGAGAGGAGTGGTGTGTGTTGAGCGTGGAGCATGGAGCGATTGATGAGCGGGCACGTGTCAGACTGGAATCTTTCTTTTGGACTTTTTGTCAATAAATTCAATTTTTCAACCATTAAAAGTGTGTTGGCCAATTTATTTTTGCACGCCGATTAAGTTTAAACTATTATTTTTATCACAAGTATTTTATGCACGATGCATAGAACTTCTGTAATGATGTATAAATTTAACTAGACATTAATTTTTCAGGTTGTGGTGACCAATACAATCCCTCATGAGCTGCAAAAGATGCAGTGCCATAAAATCAGAACTGTCGACATTAGTATTCTGCTGGCAGAGGCTATTCGACGTATACACAATAAGGAATCAATGTCTTATCTATTTAAAAATGTTACCCTGGAGGATTAAAGTATATATGACATCACTGAACTGTATGAATTCCGCTACCTGAAAAATAACACTAGTTTTCATTATTTATTTTCGCAATGAATCCAAAAACGAAAAATGAGGTTAGAAAAATCCAAAAACCTGACATTGCTC
Source organism: Andricus quercusramuli (assembly GCA_932178445.1). Taxonomy (NCBI): domain Eukaryota; kingdom Metazoa; phylum Arthropoda; class Insecta; order Hymenoptera; family Cynipidae; genus Andricus; species Andricus quercusramuli. The sequence continues at coordinate 60,125 of CAKNXH010056675.1, forward strand.
ATTCATGAAAAAATGTATCAAACGAACTGGACTTGCTAGATCTCTCGAGAATTATTGGCGTGAATATTTGAGTTTTATCATAGAAAAAACAAAAACTGGGAATAGTTACGCTTTATTTGCAGTACTACGCTCAGCTATATAATATCTGCATGCAAATGAATACATAGTTGAGCATGGCAGAGATAGCACGAAAAAAGAAGTAATAAATTACTGTGAAAATGAATCATTTAAAAGTGCATTCGATAATGCCATAATAACAATTTCAATGTTGAAATTATACACACAACGAGTTTGCAAAAATATGACACATGTGAAAGAAAATATTTGTAATTTCAGCTTTCTATGTGAAGGGGAAATAGATTTTTCTTTTAATTAGTAAACATTCTTTTATGAAAATTAGATTCTACATCAATAATTCTTGCACTCTTGAATTCGTGATTAAATTACTTCTTTTCAAACGACGCACAATTCCACTGTTTAATACATTAATATTTTTTCTTATTTTATATAGCGTCTCTCATTTCTATTGCACGTTTTTTTTGTGCAATCTGCTTCTTGCTTTTGTATTATGCAAATTTATTTGTAAAAATTAGGTTATTGATAAAGAGCTGGAAAGTAGTTCGATAAAGCCTTTACGCTATATAAATATATGCACAGATTCTCCTTTACCAATATATCTGCTGCGATACGTCGAACATTTGAATATCATTGATAATAAAGTCACGACCTTGTAGAATATGTGTCAAAATATAGTCTCCAATGATAGGTCAAACTCTATAAAAAATTCATCCAATTTAAAATTTGTCGAAACGTTTCGGCTGTTATGTCAGCCCTCATCAGTCAAATATTCATTGCTGATATTGTGATGGTAAACAACATCAACAATTCATAAAATTAAAAACCTCCAATAAAACAGTAAATATAGTAAACTATTAAGAACGAAGAACAGACACCATTACTGAGTCGTTGACGGATGACATTGTCAGACTCAGCCGTCCTATGCAGTGCTGAGGACTTTCCAACCGCTGGCCCCGCCCCCCCCCCCCCTACGAAAGTGACTTAGAGTAATTGATGCTCATCTCACAATATGTCTTTACACAATTTTTTAGTTGACTCAGCTTTGATACAACCGAGAGATCTTACAAACATGATTTTTGAAGCTTTTTACATCAGGGGGTTGAAGAGTTGACGTGACATTCTGTGCCTTGTGTTGGAACCTGAGTTTGCAAATATAAGTTATTACGCAGAGCCATCACACGAATACACAACTGTTTTGCAGTTCCCTGAAACGTGGTGCTATTTTCACTATAAATATGATTTGACAGTCTGCGCCAATTCCTAAATTGCTGAAAAGCAGATAAAAAAGAGTTAGAAGAATAATCTAAGACTTACTATAAATGGATTGTACGGGTTAAGCAACAATTATATGTGGAAACGTAACCATTATGATTCCTTTTCTTCTGCCTGAAGATACTCAAACATTGATAGGGCTTGCATAATCGACTTCGGAATGCGTGACAGGCTGAATTGGGGTAATCTGATAAATTTGAAGACTATCCATCAGTTGTTGAAGTACTGATGCTCGTTAGCGCACGAAGTGCATTGCTCATGCAATGGATTAAGGTCCGATTTCACCAACTCTGGTTAAATACATGATTAGCTAATCATGATTATTCTTTAATCGAGGCTCTAATCATGATTAAATTGATTTGCGTTCCACCATGGACATTTAACATTAACTCTGATTAGCTAATCATGTACCATTTTCATGGTAACTCTGATATGCTCTTGTAACGGTGATTCTGATTGGCCGCTACAAGAAGAACGCTCAAGTTTCTTGCGCGCGCACGGTTCAAGCTGACGACATTAACCAAGTCATGTGACATCCAGCAGAAGTCTTTTTTGTCAAGAAGTGATATAATTTTGCGTGGATGTAAAATATTAAAATAATGTTACAAATTTCCATCACTATTTCAGTTCAAAAAATAATACTGTGAATTATAAAGGCATTAATAGTGATTAATCAAAGATGCTTAGAAATATGTGATGCATATATGAAAAAAATATACGAAAGAAGCTTCCTGATGCGCACTGCGAGGTTATATTGGTTAAATATTTATTTTCAGCACTGCAAAATGAATTTATGCTGCTGAATTCTTATTTCGTTAACTTATATATTCTACATACGCATTGTTTTTAAGAACGAATTATCTCTTACAATAATGTGAAAGAAACTGTAGGTAAGAAAAATTTGGTTATTGGAACACAATTACACTTTACGGACGCCTCATCAAAGATATTTTGGCTTTATAGTTTCTTTCATCTACATGTACATATTGATAAAAACAAAAGCGTAGATATGATAAAAATTATTATGAAAATGATCCACATTCGCTCTGAACATGCTCCAAATGCTCAAGTGCAAAGTACTGATTAAATTAGAATAATCGAGGATTAACATCTTAATCAGAGTTAGTAAAATCGGCCCTAAGAGACTCTGTTAAAATTGGATTGCTAAAAGCGCCCTCTTGGCAGATGAACCTAAGACAAGAGAGTTCCTCCGCATTTTTCGGCTTTTTTAGAAGTTGCGCGTCGGTAATTGATGTAGTTAGAAAAAGTTAGAAGTGAGTTTCCACCTAAGTTACAATCACAGGAGTTACCACGAACATAAACTGCAAACTGTTTATTTATTTACCACTCGAATATTAAATGTTTAATATATAATTACTCGTAGATTCCCAATTGCGGGATGGCAGATTGCCAACGATAGGCTAAGGAGACCGATGAATCAGTGAAACAATTATTCCTGATTCGAATCGAATTTTGAGATGAGAACTTGGCTCCAACTGAATAAATAAACTAAAATAAGATATTTTGTTTTTCTACAGCTGATGAATACTCCTATATAAAAATTGAAATTAGATAAATGAAATTTTAGTATGTATTCTTCTCGTGAAACCCAGAGTTTTAATTCTAACCTTAAAATTAAGTTTTTCTCATTTGCATTTAACTAGTATTAGATCTAGATATTTTTAGTTTAGTATTCAATCACATCCGTCTTGCGTGAAAATAAAGGTTACGAAAATATTTGGGATTGCCACATTATATTGGATGTTCACAATGCATATTAATAACATTTAGTTTTAATTTTCTTCTAATTTCTAAAAAAAATTATTTTTTGGAACAGGTTAATTAGATCTACTGCTTCTCACTGGATAAAATTAAAATACCTTCTACAACATGAGCCACATTAGTCTTTGGTACTTTTGTCTTCCTTTCAATATGGAGAACTGAAACGATTCTGCATTTCGAAAACGGTAAAAATTCTCAAATTGCTTTAATGGAATTTGAGTATGAAACTAACAGAATTTTTTGAAGTTAGGTGCCCCTATTCGACATTTGTCAAAAACGATAAACTGAGTCCATCTCCCAATGTGGATTTGCAGATTCAAATATTCTAAATTTCTGACCATTTCAGAGGAGTTGATTAACGATTGAACTATTAGTTTTTGAATCTGCAATTTTAAGATACACATTTCAAAGTGCTCACGTTCAGTCGTTTCTTGTTTCCTGGGTAATATTCTCATGAAGTTAATCAGGGTGTTGGATAAACGCTAGTAACATTCAAATTCTAAAAATCGTAGAAAACACTTTACTCCCCACTATAAAAAGTCGGGAATCGTCACAAATGGTCAGAAGTTCTGACGATTTCTGAACATCCTGACCATTCCTGACGAGTCTGACTAGCTCTGAAGATACGCTAATTCACATCCTATCAAGTAGCTCATCGGCTAGGACCGCAGGTAGGCTAACCCAAAAGGTTTGAAAATTAAAAATAGATTTTTTTTCATTATTGCATATTCAGATTCAAAAGCTAGAGATTAAGAATCTACGGGTTTCGACGATTTCAGGTATCTGTAAATTTTTCTAAAAAAGTTAAAATTAGGACGAATAGAATGTATCTTGTAGAGAGAAAGAGTTCAGAAACTCAGGATAGAACCTAATAAAAACGACATCTTCCAGACTAATAATTTGAATTTTATTTAAATAAAAATACGAAACGATTACGTTTCGGAAACACAGCTGGCTTCCCTCATCAGATCTTAAAATAGTTTTAAAATTTCTTTCAAATTTCTTCATGTGTGAGTTCCATAGAAATGTATAATTTATATGTAGTGGTGTAAAATGATTGGTATTTTCTTATTTTTGAAATGGAGAGATGGAGACGGGGCATAGCTGCTCCGTCTTCACGAAACATTTGTTGTCTTTTTTACCATTTTTATACAATATTTCATTTCAAAAATAAAAAAATACGAATCGTTTTACAGCACTACATATAAATTATACATTTCTATGGAACTCATACATAAAGAAATTTGAAAGGAATTTTAAAACTGTTTCAAGATCTGATGAGAGAAGCCAGCCGTGTTTCCAAAACGTAATCGTTTCGCATTTTTATTTAAATAAAATTTAAATTATTAGTCTAAAAGATGTCGTTTTAATAAGGTTCTATCGTAAGTTTCTGAATTATAAATTTTCCCAGACGTAAAAAAAGAAATTTTCTTCTTCTTGTAAAGATATAAAGAGATTCGTCAAAACGGACAAAATTTTCAGATTCACCTTCAGAGTCATTTAGCATATAAGTGTGTCAGAAATGGTCAGAAGTCCTTACTTTTTTTCTTACGATTCCTGACTTTCTTTTAAGTAGGGCTTCGTAACAAAAAAACATTAAACGTTTTTCCGCTGTGTACTTGTAAATTGTTTTCAAACAACTACAGAGCGAAAAAAAAATCAAAAAGCTAAGGAGCAAAATGTTTTCTACGTTTTCTATTATTGCAGCATAACCTTCAAATTATAAAAATCATGGAAAATATTTTGTTCTTTTGTTACACTTTTTGGATCTTTTTTCGCATCTTATTTTGTGACGTTATTCCCACAACGAAGCTTAAAATAAGATCAAGATTTAACTTTTCATTTTAGATTATTCCTGCCTCAAATGACTTATAAATATATTTTTCTCTTTCTAGATTACTCAATACTGAATACTTATGAATAGATATATATATTCGGTTTCGGTTTCTATTCCCTTGGAATAGAACCGAAGGGCTTATGACAAAGCCACTGAACGCGTCCTCGGGTTGCGGATAGAGGGTCCCCGTACCAAGGGTTTCTGCTGAATATGGTTACAATAATTAATAAGCAGTCGCGGACAATTGTCCAGGGATGGTCCCGAAGTAATAACCCCTAAGCGAAGGTGTGAGAACCGTGCCGAAAGCTGCATGGCGCCTGGGTGAGATGTCTTTAACGGTGACTCTGGGATACCGGGCGACGTCTCAAAGTATCAGCCTTATCCTTGCACGCGGGGCTCTACAAGGATGGACGAACCCTTTCCCTAGCTGCTCGTGGGAACAGCAATGAAACCAACAAACCACCAAAATGTTGTAGATGCGGTTCAAAACGATCGAACGCGCAGAGCACCCGACAATGGATCGGCAAACAATGCCCATCATCCTAGAGTTCGGGGTGCTGAAAATAATGTAGATGGAAACACGACGACGAACCGGCGAAACGCCCACATTGAGTGGACGGATCAACTTAAGAATGACGTGCTAGGCTGCTACGATGCCAGTATTATCCCTGTTCGCGGAGGCTTTATGGCGGGTATGCATTTTGCGAAATCAAGCCGACTACCTCCGGAAAAATGGATATGTACGCGGAGCGCTTCCTCAACCGCTGCTTGAACAAGCTGCAGACGAAGATGAAACGACATTAAGACCAACCGTAGAAAGCAGGCACCTTCTGGAAGATGATCGCAATTTCAGTACAAGGAGGAACATCAACATGCAAGATCCTCCTAAGCCCCAAGATCTGGCTGAAATGGATGCCTCCCTTCGTGGAGATATCTCGCAAGAGTCCGACCTCTGGACCATCAATTGCTCAGTTCATGGTGCTGCGAGAGCTTTGGCTGATTCAAATCGAAGGCTGAAACCGACGATGGATCAAAAGACCAAAAGACGCTTGCATCAACTGAACAAGAAGATTGGATGGGCAAGACAGAATGCGTCCCGTGTTCAATGTGTGATTGACTACATAACATCTGGACCACGAAGGTCCCGTCGTCGCGGGTCCTCGCATCCCCACTTATCGTGTAGGCTGCGCACGCAACCGCACCTGTTTCGCATAGTGGTACATACGACCTATATAATTCTTTCGCCCAGGAATTCACAAGTCACTCAGTAGCGTATTTATTTTCTATTTCACCCGCTTTTGAGTTTAATTTATAAGTATAAAATAATTATGTTATGCTCAACCGTTTCAGCATGTAGCCGAAGTAAGTTTTGTATTTAAATCTGATACATTATTCTTACTTCTAGGTTTCAGGTTGGTTGAATAATTTAATTTTTTAATTTAATAAATACATTTTCGATCAAATAACTTGGAATTATTTTTTTAACCAAAATTTTTAAGATTTCAGCAAAACCAACATTCTAAATAAAATAATTATTTTGAATGATGCATGAAAGGTGCGCAACGTCCTTAAGCCGTTTTTAAGCCGTTCTTAGAACGTTCCCCTCATAAAAGTTCCCTTTTATGATGATTGCATGCATTTGTTTAAAACTTTCAAGTTATTTAAATCATCACAAAAGGAAACTATTTAATAAATTGCAAAAATAATAACTGAAACGTTTTAAACAAATGTATCCAATCATCATAAGAGGGAATTTTTATGTGAGGAACGTTCTAAGGACGTCTTAAAAACGTTATCAAGGGCGTTCCGCACCATTCCTGCACAATTCATCCAATACAATTCCAAACAAAACAGGGTAAGATCACCAGATATTGGCACCACGCCTGTTTGTTGGCACCCCCTCGCTAATTTGCATTAAATGATAGAAAAATTAAATAATTTGTCTTACTCTGACTAAAAGATCTTTTTATCAAATTAGGTTGAATGTTTTCATTTTTCTGTTATTTAAAGTAAATTAGAGGGGTACCAACAACGGGCTTAGGTGTTAATAACTGGTGCTCTTAGCCTTATTTTTTTTTATGAATTTAAACAATTGTAACATTAATAACTGAAACTTTTTAAACAAATGTATCCAATCATCATTAAAGGGAATTTTTATAAGAGGAACGTTCTAAGGACGCCTTAAAAATGTCTCAGGGACGTCCTGCACCTTTTATACACAATTCTTCAAATATAATTCTAAACAAAATAATCATTTTAAAACATTTGAAAAATAGTAAAAACAGTAACTGAAATATTTTAAACAAGTGTATCCGATCAGTATAAAAGGGAACTTTCATAAGAGGAACGTTCTAAGGACGTCTTAAAAACGTCCTCAGGGCATCCCACACCTTTCATGCCCAATTCTTCCAATACATTTCTAAACAAAATAATTATTTCCAGAGATTTGAACGATAGTAAAAGCAATAACTGAAACTTATTAAATAAGTGTATTCAATCAGCATAAAAGGGAACTTTCATAGGAGGAACGTTCTAAGGACGTCTTGTAAACCTCCTAAGGGCATCCCGCACCTTTCATGTTTGTTGGCACTTTGTCTCTAATTTGTATTGAATAATAGAAAAATCAACATATTTATGATACTCTGAATATTTTTTTTTATCAAATTAGGTTGAATATTTTCATTTTCACATCATTTAAAGTAAATAAGATAGGGGTGCTAACACAGGACTTACATAGGTGCCAAGAACTGGTGTGCTGTTACCCTAATGTTTTAAATAAATTTAAACAATTGTGAATATAATAACTTGAATGTTTTAAATAAATGTATCCAATTATCATAAAAAGGAACATTTATAAGGGTAACGTTTGTAGGACGTTTTAAAAACGTCCTAAGGATGGTCCGGGACTTTAGTAGTATAATTTTCCAATATACAATTCTGAACAAAATAATTATTTTGAAGTATTTGAACAATTGTAAAAATAACCAAACTTGAAAGTTTTAAGCATATGTTACCAATCATCATAAAAGGGTACTTGTATAAGAGGAACGATGTACGGACGTCTTAAAAATGTCTTGAGGACGTTCCGCACCTTGTCAGCGCAATTCTTCCAGTACAATCACACAAATTTTAAATTACAAAAATTTAATTTACAAGAAGGTGCAGAACGTCCATAAGGCGTTTTTAAAACGTCCTTAGAACATTCCTCTCAACTTTAAAGTTCCCCTTTTATGATGATTGGATACATTCTTTTAAAACTTTTAAGTTTTGTAATTTTTAAAATTGTTTACATAAATATCTCAAAATAATTATTTTGTTTAAAATTGTATTGGAAGAATGATATATTAAAATCGCGTACCGTCCTTAGGACGTTTTTAAAATGTCCTGAGAATGTGTCAATTCATTTTGTTTTCATAATTGTATATATATTCCAGTTTAAAGTACTTAATGAACTAGTCAGATGTATTGGAAATCTATGTTTTTTTAGGAAAACTTTTCACAATTTGTCATATGTGGACGTTTCATTAACGGAAAACCGGCAGACATAGACGTTGTAAAGACGTCTAGAGAACAGCCTCTTACCATCATTATAACGTGCAACATAACGTCATCATAACTTTTTTTTTTCGTCCTAAAGGAGTCTTAAAGACGTTTTCCAAAAGTCCGAAACCTGAGGACATTATTCTGTGAATGAAAAGGGCGTTCTTAAGATGTTCTTTCCAAAAGTCCTAAACATGTTTACAAAAATTATGTTTTTAAGCCGTTTTTCTCACTTTTGTCCCCACTGCCCAGTGGGCAACGGGACGTTTTTAATACGTTCCAAAAACGTTACAGAATGTCCGATGTTCTAAGAGGGACAGTCCTAATATCAGAAAAAGGACATCCAAAAAACGTCTCTACTACGTCCGATGTCTGACCTTTTTACGATAAAAAAACGACTGTAGAGGACTAATAAGGAACATTAAAAAAATACTAAAATTTTGAATATTATAACTGTTGGCTAGTATATAAATTTAATTATTTACACAAAAAGAACATTTGAACATAATTTTATTTGAAAACTAGTTAATGACTTGATTAAAAAACATAAATAATCATAAATGTAGTGTTCAGGGAATAAACGCACTCAAGACGTTTTAAAATCGTCTTAATGACGTTCGGCACCTTTCAGGCAGAATTCTCCCAGTCTAAGAACATTTTAAAAAGGTCTTATGGACGTTCTGCACCTTTTTGTAAATTAAATTTTTGTAATTTATAATTTTTCTCATTGTACTAGAAGCATTGTGCTTGAAAGGTGCGGAACGCCCTTAGGATGTTTCTAAGACGTGCACAGGACGTTCCTCTTATGAAAGTACCCTTTTATGGTGATTGGAAGCATAAGCTGAAAACTTTCAAGTTTTTTGTCATTTTTACAATTGTTTAAATCCTTCAAACAATTACTTTGTTTGGAATTTTATATAGAGGAATTATATTATTACAGCCCCGGACCGTCAATAGGACGTTTTTAAAACGTCCTGAGAACGTTACCCTCATAAAACTTCCTTTTTAAGATGATTGGACACATTTGTTCAAAACATTCAAGTTATCATTTAGAAAATTGTTAAAATTTATCAAAAATATAAGAGTAACAGCACCAGTTATTGGCCCCTAAGTCCATTGTCAGCAACCCCCTCTTATTTACTTTAAATAATAGGAAAATGAAAATATTCAACCTAATTTGATTAAAAAAAAATAATCAGAGTATCATAATAGTACATATCGTGATTAGTGTGACGCCCTTAAGACGTTTTAAGACGTCCTTAGAACGTTCCTATTATGAAAGTTCCCTTTTATGATGATTGGATACACTTGTTGAAAATGTTTCAGTTATTATTTTTGATATTGTTCAAATCTTTCGAAATAATTATTTTGTCTAGAATTGTATTGGAAGAATTTTGTATGAAAGGTGCAGGACGTCCATAAGACCTTTTTAAAACGTTCTTAGACAGGGAGAATTCTGCCTAAAAGGTGCCGAACGTAATTAAGACGATTTTAAAACGTCTTGAGAGCGTTTATTCCCTGAACACCACATTTATGATTATTTATGTTTTTTAATCAAGTCATTAACTAGTTTTAAAATTAAATTATGTTCAAATGTTCTTTTTGTGTAAATAATTAAATTTATATACTAGCCAACAGTTATAATATTCAAAATTTCAGTATTTTTTTAATGTTCCTTATTAGTCCTCTACAGTCGTTTTTTATCGTAAAAAGGTCAGACATCGGACGTAGTAGAGACGTTTTTTGGATGTCCTTTTTCTGATATTAGGACTGTCCCTCTTAGAACATCGGACATTCTGTAACGTTTTTGGAACGTATTAAAAACGTCCCGTTGCCCACTGGGCAGTGGGCACAAAATTGAGAAAAACGGCTTAAAAACATAATTTTTGTAAACATGTTTAGGACTTTTGGAAAGAACATCTTAAGAACGCCCTTTTCATTTACAGAATAATGTCCTCAGGTTTCGGACTTTTTGAAAACGTCCTTGAGACTCCTTTAGGACGAAAAAAAAAAGTTATGATGACGTTATGTTGCACGTTATAGTGATGGTAAGAGGCTGATCTCTAGACGTCTTCACAACGTCTATGTCTGCCGGTTTTCCGTTAATGAAACGTCCACATATGACAAATTGTGAAAAGTTTTCCTAAAAAAACATAGATTTCCAATACATCTGACTAGTTAATTAAGTACTTTAAACTGGAATATATATACAATTATGAAAAAGTAATGAATTGACACATTCTCAGGACGTTTTAAAAACGTCCTAAGGACGGTACGCGATTTTAATATATCATTCTTCCAATACAATTTTAAACAAAATAATTATTTTGAGATATTTATGTAAACAATTTTAAAAATTACAAACTTTAAAAGTTTTAAAAGAATGTATCCAATCATCATAAAAGGGGAACTTTAAAGTTGAGAGGAATGTTCTAAGGACGTTTTAAAAACGTCTTATGGACGTTCTGCACCTTTTTGTAAATTAAATTTTTGTAATTTAAAATTTGTGTGATTGTACTGGAAGAATTGCGCTTAAAAGGTGCGGAACGTCCTCAAGACATTTTTAAGACGTCCGTACATCGTTCCTCTTATACAAGTACCCTTTTATGATGATTGGTAACATATGCTTAAAACTTTCAAGTTCGGTTATTTTCACAATTGTTCAAATACTTCAAAATAATTATTTTGTTCAGAATTGTATATTGGAAAATTATACTACTAAAGTCCCGGACCATCCTTAGGACGTTTTTAAAACGTCCTACAAACGTTACCCTTATAAAAGTTCCTTTTTATGATAATTGGATACATTTATTTAAAACATTCAAGTTATTATATTCACAATTGTTTAAATTTATTTAAAACATTAGGGTAACAGCACACCAGTTCTTGGCACCTATGTAAGTCCTGTGTTAGCACCCCTATTTTATTTACTTTAAATGATGTGAAAATGAAAATATTCAACCTAATTTGATAAAAAAAAATATTCAGAGTATCATAAATATGTTGATTTTTCTATTATTCAATACAAATTAGAGACAAGGTGCCAACAAACATGAAAGGTGCGGGATGCCCTTAGGACGTTTTCAAGACGTCCTTAGAACGTTCCTCCTATGAAAGTTCCCTTTTATGCTGATTGAATACACTTATTTAATAAGTTTCAGTTATTGCTTTTACTATCGTTCAAATCTTTGGAAATAATTATTTTGTTTAGAATTGTATTGGAAGAATTGGGCATGAAAGGTGTGGGATGCCCTGATGACGTTTTTAAGACGTCCTTAGAACGTTCCTCTTATGAAAGTTCCCTTTTATGCTACCCCCTCTAATTTACTTTAAATAACAGAAAAATGAAAACATTTAACCTAATTTGATAAAAAGATCTTTTAGTCAGAGTAAGACAAATTATTTAATTTTTCTATCATTAAATGCAAATTAGAGAGGGGGTGCCAACAAACAGTCGTGGTGCCAATATCTGGTGATCTTACCCTGTTTTGTTCGGAATTGTATTGGATGAATTGTGCAGGAATGGTGCGGAACGCCCTTGATGACGTTTTTAAGACGTCCTTAGAACGTTCCTCACATGAAAATTCCCTCTTATGATGATTGGATACATTTGTTTAAAACGTTTCAGTTATTATTTTTACAACTTAATAAATATTTCGAAATAATTATTTCATTTAGAATTGTATTGGAAGAATTGTGCATGAAAGGCGCGGAACGCTCTGAAGACGTTTTTAAGACGTATTTAGCAGAACTTTCCTGTTCTAAAAGTTCCCTTTTTTAAATAACTTGAAAGATTTAAGCAAATGTATCCAATCATCATGAATGGGAAATTTTATAAGGGCAACGTTCTAAGAACGACTTAAAAACGTCTCAAGGACGTTCCGCACCTTTCATAATCATTATTATATTTAGAATGTTGGTTTTCCTGAAATCCTAAAAATTTTGGTTTAAAAAATAATTCCAAGTTATCATTTGATTGAAAATGTATTTATAAAATTAAAAAATTAAATTATTTAACCATGCTAAAACCTAGAAGTAAGAATAATTTATCAGATTTAAATACAAAACTTACTTCGGCTACATGCATATTTATACTCTGTTTTTGCGATTATGGAATTTAATTTACAATACTGTGCCATGTGTCAAAATCACTATTCACCTGTATATTTCAGGTTTTCAATTATAATGTATCATTTCTTATTTTGAAAAATTAGTCTTTAAAATTATTGTTTATTCTTATTGGCTTTTTTTTTCTTCTGAATCAATAGCAGCACGAACCCGGGTTCCAGACTTGCGAAACCAATCCATGGGAGTGACAGTGACAACTCTTTCGGTTGCATCACTTTTCTCCTTCATTGCAGAAAGAATCGCTTCTGAAATACGAAAAAGAAACTATAAGATATTGCATGATTAAAAATGTAAATGAAAGGTAAAAAGAAGTATTAAACGATGACGTTAACAGTTTTTAGAAAGAAAATACTGATCGTTTTATATTGCCTCATATATGGCTACAAATAGCCATTTTTGAACTTTTAGGTTCGGATATCTCAGAAACCTGACGTATAGGAAAAATTTGGATATCGGATTTGGTTTTAGGATACCAAAGTCCTTCGGGGTCATATGGTCCGGTCTTTGGGTACAAAAAATATGTCATTTTTGTCAGCATGTGTTAACATTCAGCACACATGCATCTATTAATAATCCGTGAAGCAGAAACAGTAATGGTGTACATACTCATAACTTTCAGAAAAATTGTACATGAAAGATGCGGAACGTCCTTAAGACGATTTTAAGACTTCCTTAGAACGTTTCTCTCATAAAATTTCCTTTTTATTATGATTGGATACATTTCTTTAAAACATTCGAGTTATTATATTCACAATTGTTTATATTTATCAAAATTTTTAGGGTAAGATCGCCAGTTATTGGCACTTCAGTGCGTTGTTGGCAACTCCCCTCTTATTTACTTCAAATAATAGAAGAATGGAAATATTTAACCTAATTTAATAAAAAGATCCTTCAGTCAGAATATGATAAATATTGTAATTTTTACATTATTTAATGCAAAAGTGAGAGGGGATGACAACATACAGTCGTGGTGCCAATAACTGGTGCTCTTACCCTAATTTGTTTAGAAATGTATCAGAAGAATTGTGCATGAAAGGTGCGGAACGTCCTTGAGACGTTTTTAAGACGTCCTTAGAACGTTCCTCTTATAAAAATTCCCTTTCATGATGGTTGGATACATTTGTAAGTATACAACCTTCGTGGAACCTAAATGTAATAATAATTTAACAGATTTAAATACAAAACTTACTTCGGTTGAAAGTGAATTCATACTGTATCGTTGAATTACCTATGATGTCCTAGGTGGGTCTAAATGCTTAACTTCGTTCTGTGTAAATAGAAAAAGTTTATTATGTAAGAAATGTTGATAGATTTCATAATAAAATATAAAATAAGATTTAAAATTTTTTCCTTAAATTAGTTCATTATTATGACTCTCCTCTTTTATTATACGTACCGTAACGTTCATCTGCTAGGGACGTGTGCAAAACAGGCTGTATGCAATATTCTTGTTGAAAAGGTAGCACCATAGCCTTCTGCAATATTTCAATAACAGAAAATTCAACTGTTTCGGACAATGTATCTGTAATGTGGAGCTTCATATTCTGAGAGTTTCCAGGATAATTTGGAAATGGCCTTAGGTTATTAAATTTGTCACCAATAATAACTTTCGCATTTTCCTTGATTAATATATGATTTATAGCAATAATTTCGTCATTTCTCATGTAGCAAAAATTGTTGGGTTTTGTAAAGGATAACTTGAATTCCTTGAAGAGAATATTCGCATACGCGTTTGAGCAGCCAGAAGGAACATTCTTGATTTCATGCAATAATTTCGAAAAAGCTTCTTCCTTTTCTTTCATGCTCGCTTCTTTTTGTCTTTCTTCTATTTCAATTATTTCAACCAACCTTCGAAAAATTTGAGGCAATGGGTCAAAAGTTCTGCGAATGAGTTTCTTTAAGGTTTGCATATAATTTTCGAATGGGTAAGCACTGAATCTATCTAGTGGTGCGTGCTGTTTTGCTTCATCACTTAGATGCAATGTAGCGTGAACATTAAAAACCATATTCTCCTGTCCGTAAAAATGTGCAAAAGTCTCTATGAACCATGTTAATTGTTCCTTTGCGCATTGATTATTTTCAAGATAATCCTGTGGATCATGTAAAATTCGTAATGCACTATGTAGAGTATTGTATTGTATCATATATTGCGAGGGCAGAAACGGTTGAAGAACTACGGGGCTAATAGGCGAGCGGTATACCGCTAAAAAGACGTATACAAAAACGAGTTGACCGACCAGATAGTTTCGCCAGGATAAAACCTTTTCTAATCGATGTATTATGTTGTTGCGAACAAAAAACCTTCGTGACATTTTTTCGTACCAATGGTCAGACACCTAGAAACACTACCCGAATCGGGTAGTGAGGCAATGAACTTTCGAGTTCGAACAGCTCATCAATTTTTTTTTTAAATAGTCAGTAATTTCTTATTAACAAAAAACTTGCAAAATTGAGAAGGATTAAAAAATCGATACGAAAACACATTTATTATATATTTTGGGCAAAAATAAGCACTTTTCAACTCTTGTCATTTTTTCGGAAAACGCTTCGTTTTCGAGCTACGAGCGATTTAAGGTCGAAAAATAACAAAAATGCGCCATTTTCATAAATTTATTTCTAGGTTTCTACTGGAGCTTTTTGAATTTTCTTTATTCGAGGTTACTCATCGAAAGATATATTTTCATGTACAATTTTTTCTTCCTGGCAACTTTCTTTCCCCTTTCAAGATTTGCGATCAAAAACTCGTGAAATTCACCGATTCTCCACGAATCCCCAGACACGGACATTTTCATACTTCTGATTTCACACTATAAGTATTTTGATTCTAAGCCGTTTATATGATTCTATACAGGCAAAACAGACAGTAAAATTGATCACCGTCGATTTATTTTTATTCATAAACAGTATGAAGAATTAGATCCTCAAAAAAGTTTATCTCTTATCACTTTACACGCCATAAGTGGCTGTGATACCATAAGCTCATTTCATAACATAGGAAAAAAGAAAGCGTATGCTGGATTTCCCAAGCTGTCTGATCCAGACTTCGATGATTTGGCGAGCATAGTCGATTTACCTATACGAAAAGCTTTGGATTCAGAGACGAAATGGTTAAGCGCGATTTATATTCCGAGTAAACCTAAAAGAAAAGAAGCGTTTGAAGGAGAAAATGCAACATCAATAAATCATTTATGATATAAAATAACAATTATTAAGAATATGCGAGTAGACAAATTACATCCGGCAGAGCCAGCGTTGTTACAGCATAATTTTCTTGCTGAAAATGTAACCATTTTGTAAAAAGACATCCTTTTTAGTTGAAAATTCAACTACTTTTTGAAAATTTGTCTGTTTAATTTAAAAATTAATCAAGTTTAGTAGAAATTCCATTTTTGTCGGATGGAAATGCAACTGTAGGTTTAAAAATTCAACAATTTCGTTAAAAAGTCATATTTTTTCGTTTAAAATTCAATTGTTCTGTTGAAACTTCATCTTTTTGGGTTTCAAATGCAAGTATCTTCGTAGAAAGTTTTCTTCTTATTTGAAACATGGGTTTTTTTTTCAAGGAATGAACGCAAATTGTTTACAGTCAACTAAGATTGTCTTTTTGATGACTTTTCACTATTTTTTGTGAATCTACAAAAGTTATTAATTATTTAAACAACTTTCATAAACAAATTTAGAATTTGGATTTTCTTTAAGAATAGGCTCAATTTGTTTCCGAAATCAGTAAAGAATGAATTCCAATAACTGTTTTCTACGATACTTTGCACATTCAAAATAATTAATAATTATCAATTATTTAATAATTAATAATTATCAATTA
>CAKNXH010056676.1:0-10055 GCA_932178445.1 Andricus quercusramuli
TAAATATCGTCAAGAACTACACAGGAGAGATTGGGATGGACTTTGGTTTGGACAAGTGTGCCAAAATTCATTTGAAGAAAGGAAAGATTACTGGCGTTCCCAAGGACCCTGAGCTTGTGGATATAAGTGTTATTAGACATCTTAACACTGGAGAGACCTATACATACCTGGGCGTGCCTCAAAGCCGCATTCAGGACGTAACATCAGTGAAGGAGTCTCTCCGAAGCAGATACAAGCATCTTCTTCGACAGATTTGGTCTTCCAATCTGTCGGCGTTGAACAAGGTATCTGCGACTAACATGCTTGCCGTCCCGGTTCTACTCTACTCGTTTGGGGTGGTTCAATGGACGAAGAACGAGCTTAAGGCCCTTGATGTCACCACGCGTAAGATCATGCATATGCATAAAAGCTTGCATATCAATTCGTCAGTTCCGCGATTATACATTTCACGCCAGCAAGGCGGACGCGGACTTCTGAATCTCCAGTGTCTTCATAACCGAATTGTTTTGAGTACAGCTTACATCGTTGCGAATGGCAGAGATCCTCTCCTAAAGATGGTCAGAAACCACGAGATGATTGGCGAAGGGGCGTTCCTTTACAAAGCCGCGGAGCAAGCTGCTGAGACCCTTGGCCTGAATTTTAACATCAGAAGTGAGGAAAGTGCATTACTCCATCTAGATGCTTCACGTCTAAAAGCCGAAGTAAAGAAAGCAGAGGTTGGAAAATTTCACCAAGAGCTACTCGACAAGCAAATGCACGGAAACTTTCACAGAAATGTAGAAAAACAGTCCTTGTCGAAGGAGCAGACTTTTGCTTTCCTCAAATCATCAGGGCTCAATTCAGGTACAGAGGGCTTTATTTTCGCATGCCAGGACGGTGTAATCTCCACCTTAGCATACCGCGCCCGCATTTTATGTCAAGAAGTTCCCAGTGATAGGTGCAGAGCGTGTCATGCACACGCTGAGTACCTAGAACATATACTATCGGGGTGTCCGACCCACGCAGGAACAACGTATATCTATAGACATAATGCGGCCCTAAGAGTACTTTATTACCACCTTTGTCACTCTTACGGTGTTGGTCGCGACCCTGCCCTGCCGAACGCTCCAAGGGATATAGAGTCAATTTTCCGAAACGAGAAGTGCCAGATTTTCTGGAACTAAGATTTTCGGGCAGCCGTCTCCGTTGCGCACTCGAGGCCTGACATTGTTCTCCAAGACTTCGAGAAACGAACTATATTCGTGATCGAATTCTCGGCTCCATCCGAATACAACATCACTGCAAAGGAGAAAGAAAAAGAGGAGAGATATCAAGACCTTAAAAGAGAGCTGCGTCGAATGTACCCAAAATATTCGGTACGAGTAATTGTTCTTGTGATAGGTGCTCTCGGAGGTGTGAAATTATCGCTGGTTCGTAACCTTAAAGCCATACCCGCGTGCCAAAAATATGCCAAGGCTCTTGCGAGATGGATGCAGAAAGCTGTCATCCTTGGGTCGCTTCGTGTCCTCAAGACACACGAGGGTTTCGCCGGCCTGTCGTTGTGATTTCGTCGTGCCTTGTGACCACCCATCTCACAGATGTGAGACGTGGCCATAGGTGTATTTTACCGCGGTTCTACTGGGGGCCATTGACATTTTTTCCCGATGGCAGTTGCTCGTGGGGTACCCTGCGGTGGTTGTTTAACTTTTTTTTAATTATATATATATATATATATATATATATGCATATATATTATAAAAAATTATATAAATTTAAATTTGTTAAAATTCTATAAATCTACAGGCTATTCGCTTTCAGATAAGTTGCTTGTCATTCCTTGTTGTTCCTACGTCGTATACTGTTATCATAGATGACTTTATTGAGAACTTAAATACTGTTAAAAATGTAGTGATATGGATTGAAGTCCCCTTAAATTTTGGGGTTTCTAATACATATATTTAATTTTAATTTAGGTTTGCTTGAAAAAGACACACAGTAGTGTTGCAGCGTACGTAGCATGAAATTACTATTTTAATAAAACAAAATGTCAACTGAGTGGAAGTTTAATTAAAAAATAGATTGCAAGACCTAAGGAAAATTATTCAAATATATTACCAGCTGTCTGTTAGAAAGCTTGAAGGTTCATCCACACACAGTGAGATGCATAGAAAGATTAATGCTCCTTTGAAAAACTACTTTCACTATCTCATCTGAAAATTAATGTGTGACAGCGAACAACATCACCTTCCACAGGGACGTCTTTCAGGAGATACCATGAGCCCTCTGCTCTTTTGCATCACAGTATTGTATTGACTTTGCATTGAACAAGTGTGCCAAGATTAATCTGAAGAAAGGAAAGATTACAGGCGTTCCCGATGACCCTGAGCTTGTGGATATAAGTGTGATTAGGCATCCTGACCCTGTAAAGACTTAACCCTTAAAGCGCCATGCTATGTAATAATAACACAAAGCGCCATGTGGGGTCGTGGACGACCACCGTCGGAAAATGTCATATTGCAAAGAGAGTAGCCGTTATTTCAATTCCAAAAAATTACTGAATACTCTTCAACTATCCTCCTAGTGCGTAGATAAGGTTTTATTGACAAAAAATTGTTGCTGCGAGTTAGAAAAATAAAAATCTCACGAAAACGTGAAAAATGACTTTTTCACGAAAAAATCATAACTCTGTCAATTTTGAATATTTTAACCTAAAAATTGAACCTGTAGTTCTCGAAATATAGCTCTTCAAGAAAACAAAAATTAATATAGTGCAGCTTTCAAAAAAGGTGGGGTCGTGAGCGACCCCCGACGTGACGACGACTGCTTCACACATATGCAGAAGCTGAACTAACCTACGCAGCCACTTGCCAACTGTGTCGATCGAAAGAAGAGATGTTCAACTGACGCTAAGGGGCACCACAGAACCCGAATTAAAAAAAGTGGCTTCAGTATAATTGCGCAAAAAAAAAGTGGGGTCTCACATACCCTGTGGGCGCTTTAAGGGTTAAACATACCTGGGCGTGCCTCAAAGCCGCATTCGAGACGTAACATCAGTGTTCCCGGTTCTACTCCAGTCGTTTGGGGTAGTTCAACGAATGAAGAGCAAGCTTATGGCCCTTGATACCCCCATGCGTAAGGTCATGCATATGCATAAGAGCTTGCATATTAATTCGTCCGTTCCCCGATCTTGCATGTCACGCCATCAAGGCGGACGCGGACTTTGGAAAATACTCATGAGTACCTAATGAAGAAACTTTCACAGAAATGTAGAATTTAGTTCTTGTCGAAGGAACTGGAACTTCGATTTTCGGAGAGCAGTCTCCATTGCACACTCAAGCCCTGACATCGTTCTCGAAGACTTCGAGAAACAAACTATATTCGATATCAATTTCTAGGCTGCGGCCGACTACAAAATCACTGCCAAGGAGAAGGAAAGGAAGGAGATGTGTCAAGGCCATGAAAGGGAGCTGCAACGACTGTACCCAAAATATTCGGTGAAAGTCACTGTCTTTGTGATCGTTGCTCAGGTTGACCCTGCCCCCGCCCTGCCTACTGAAAATGAACGGCCGTTTATTTTCAATAGGGAATACATGTGTGATAACGTGTCATTTGTAGAGGATAGGTGCGCTAAGAGGCGCTCGCTACGAGATCTGATGGGTAACGCTCCCCGATTAACTAAGAGCTTGTAAGGTCCTTTCCCGTCCTATATGCGCCCATATAGATAAATCTTAAAACAATTAGGTTTGGCAACCTAGTTCAATTTAGTTGGCACAATAGCCTATAAAGCCCATTGTGCCACACCCGCGTTCATTCTCAAGGCAATACTTCGAATCTGGCCGCCTTCACCGAGTATTTTCCGATCCCGATGGATTTCGTTGTTTCCAACATTCTGGAAATATACATCTCATGTGCTAGGCGTACCAATCGCACAGTAAATGACGCTCTTCTTTGTTACAGGCAAAGTGATCCACACCCACTCAGCCATTCGCCAGCCTCCCTAGCAATCCGCAGAAAAAAAATACGACCAGGCTAGGGTGGACGAAGCGATCCCTCTGGGGTCACCAGTTAGATTCGCAGATTCGAAACACTGTCCTGGCGTGTTATTCAAGTGTATGTGTGTTCATTACTCAAAAAATCGATCAGACTCATTTTTAAGTCTTCTCAAAATCGACTAGTGACCTCTACCTTGGTACGTAACCAGCCTCTCCTCAGGGGATCTATAGTTTAAGGCGAGCTCCGAACCACTAAAGTCCCGGTACGAGTACATACAAAAATTTTTATTGGTGCCAGCTCAGGGATCGAACCTCAGTGCTCCTTCACGGAAGCCTGGCGCGGTATCGTCTGAGCCACCGAGGCTGAATCTGCGGCCACATAAGTCACACGAAACTCTAGTCCAACCAATTTTCGCTCACATTATTGTGTCTGCATGGCTCTTCTCGACTATACCAATTGTTAGTTCGTTCTTCGTCGGCAGTTCAGTTTTTTGCTATATCCTAGCTTCTTATTCCACTATCAATATACATATATTTGTTTCTAATGGATAGGTTGGATTTGAATTTAGTCTTAGAGGATTGGGCTGTAAAGCAACTCCAAGGTGTACTTTATTCCTTTAAGTATCTCTGCTCCAGTTCAAACTTGCGTATAGGAATTGTAGCATCATTTGGTGGACATTATCCGGGTAAGAATGTTTACATTCAAAAATATTCAAAAATGCTGTGCAAATCCTGCGTTCAATGGTGACGTGACAATTATTGAATACGATTAAATAACATCTTTATTCTCGCATTTTGAATCCTCATAGCAGTAGAAGTTATATCTTAAATTGAATCGAATCGAATGAGAACAACGAATCATCACAAAAATAATAAGGGCTGCGAACAATACACACATCTTTACATACGCTGATGGGAATACACACATATAAGAAGATAAGAAAGGTCAAAAGATAAAGAAATATAATGTGACGTAGCAGTCATTTGTCATGCATCGGATGATGCAAAGCTTTTCAGAAATTTCGTCTTCTGTATCAGTAGTATAAAATACCCAGCTGCAAGTCCTGCCAAGTGATGGGCGTGCCTTGCATAAACATTCTCTGTGGAGATGACGATCAGGTGGATTGTGACTTCGTTTACCCTCCAGAGTCCACATGGTCAGGATCTCCTGCCTTAGCTCCGTGTATTTCTGGATCTTCTTAGTGTATCAAAGCTGATTGTTTTTATTTAAAAGAACGCTCATGTGAATAATCCTGACATGTGGATCACTTCTGTTACCTCAGAGGACGGAAGGTCGATTATATCTGACTAGATATTCTGTCAGGACAGTCCTGTCGTAGTAAAGTTGTTATGGATTGCAATAAAGAATCCCTTCAATTTCATGAAACAGTTTTTCCTCCTCAGCCAGAGATTTGGAGAATTAATATGCACGCGGGTTTTGGTAATTGACAGCTGAGTATTTGCGCATTTCTGTGAATTAGTAGTCACATAGCCGGTGAACATCCAGAACCCTCTTGTCTCAAGCTTGTGTGGAAGAACTATTTTCTCCACAGCCATCCTTGCGTGATGCATTCGTTGTTTGGACATTTTCACGTGAATGGTTCTGTTGAGTACCTACTCAGGTCATACACAGACAGGGAGCGGGCTGTCATTAAGCCTCTACAAACTACATGTTAAATCTTTAGGAAACCTTGTCCACTATCCTACTTGATGGGTTCAGGGCTAAGCACAACCATTTTTTTCAATTTTAAAGGTCCATATGAAGGACTTTGATTTAAGTAAGATATCACGAACAGAGTTATGATCATTAGCCAGGCAGATTGCGGGAGCTGAAACCCAGGGCGATGGCGTCGCCACATATATATCCACGCCATTATTAAGTCATTATCATTACGACAAGTAACGATTAACTATATAACTATATGCTGGCATTTCACCATTCTGAAATCCGAGGATTCTTCGTAAATGATTTGATACAATTTCAACTGTTTTTATATGATTTTCACTATATTATATGACACGAGTTTGCTTCCATTTCTGTATCTCTGATTGGAATATTCGGACGTCTGACTCCGCTTGAAGGCGGCTGACTAACTTTGATTCCCATCTCAATTCCCATTGAATGGCTGTAATTTGAGACATATTTCACTATTCGCAGTATTACAGAACTAGTTTGAAATAAAATAATAAATATTCAGAATAGAAAAATGTAGGTGGAAGAATATTTTCATTATTGTAAAAATAAGTACATTTAACCATAGATTGATAATATGGGGTACTACAGTGGTCCAAAAATTCGACTTTAGATTTTTGTTGATGACCCCCCCCCCCCCATTTTGTTCGTTTTCCGGAAAAAGAAATTCCGTAATTTTTTTTTTTCAACGTTAACCCGTGCCCCCGGGCTTTTGAAATTAACATGGGGTTTTAAATGGGAAAAGCTCGATTTTCAAAAAAATGGAAAAAAGAAGTACTTGTTATACATTTTTTGTCAATTAAAGTATTGTTGCCGCTTAAGGAGTATTCAAGGTTTAATTTCCACCCAATAAATTTTAATTTCGACACATCTGAACCTCTTCAATTGTGCCCGGAAAATGTCCCAAAAAATGCAAAATAGCAGTTTTCTACCAAATTCATGCTAAACATGGTATTTTTTAAAAAATTTTCAACATGAATTATTTTTAATCGATAAGTGACAAGTTTTAAAATATATTTTAAATTGTTTAAACAGCTAGTATTTGTTTAAAAAAATTTTCACCCCTGTAAATCGTGAACAGTTATTATCTTTCGGAATAAATCGTACAAAGTTGATGAATATCAATAGTAGTAGTTCTTGTTTAACTTATTTGGTAATTATTCAAACAATTTCAATTTGTTAAAACAATTTTTTCTCCGTAAAATCGTAAAAAGTTATTATTCTCTGAAAATAATGACACAATTGAAGACTGTTGAAAGCAATATATTTTTGAAAGATGTTTGGTAATTATTTGAACAATTTTGATTTGTTTAAACAATTTTTTCCCCTTGTAAAGCGTGAAAAATTATTACTTTCTGGAATTAATGATACAATTAACTACTCATAACAGACTGCAAAAGTGGTTTATATTAATGATTATGAATGATTATACAGGCGAACACATTTTCACACCCACAGACCGGACCTAGTGTACCCGAAGGAATTTGATAAGCTGAATCCGAATCTGAACTCAGAATTGCTCCATCACCCTAGGTTTCCGAGATAACCTAACCAAAAGTGCAAAAAACACGGTTTTTTGCTATCTTTGAGCTTCGCTCACATTAAGATTTTGTATTATATTGCAAATCTGGGCACGGCATCAGAAAGCTACTATATTTTACTTTACAAAACACTCCCCACGTTTTTTAAACGGTTTTTTACAAGCCGATATATCGTTCTTTGAATTTTAGGAACTTCAAGTTTCAGATGACACTGAAATACATGAGAAAAAATATCTGCGAGGTTTAACAATAAACTATCACTTGATCTTTTACGTGTAAAGTCTATTTTATAATGTGATACGTCCAGGTGGCACTTTACACGTGTAGCATTCGAAAATTCAAAATGGCGGATATAATCAATAGTAAATCATAATCAATAGTTCATTATAGTTTATTATTTTAGTTTTTTATTTTAAAATTTTTTTATTTTTTTAAAGTTTATTTTTTTTATACGTTATTTTCTTATAGATTATTTGTCATAATTGTAAACAGCAAGCTATCAAGTACCGCATAACATGATATAAAACATGGATCGAACTCACATTTAATGTGGGCTGATTCTAAAAAATCTTAGGCATAACTTTGTCAGAAAATAACCTCAAATACTTATGCAAAACCATATGTCGCAATATATTTGTACACTTGTGATAATCAGACCTAATATGCTATGCTGACAACATACTATCCATGACAGGTTAATCCCAAATGCTACAGAAAGGTTATAAATCAAGAAAACAATAACCTGCAAGCCTCGAACCCCAGGAAGGTTAACCCGAGATCGTGATAACCTGAAAGCCGTAATCCCCAGGAAGATTAACCTAAGAATACAACGCAACAGCACTTCTAGCGGCTATTCTCTCTCCGACAGTCCTTTCCAGAATAGAGTTGGCGATACTTTTTACCAGGTGTTTGTCTCTAGCGGCTATTCTTTCTCCGACAGTCCTTTTAGAATAGTTGGCGACACTTTTTACCAGGTGTCTTTCTCCAGCGGCTATTCTCTCTCCGACATTCCTTTCCAGGATAGCTGGCGAGTCTTTTTACCAGGCGTTTTCTCCAGCGGCTATTCTCTCTCCGACAGTCCTTTTCAGAATAGTTGGCGAGTCTTTTTACCAGGTGTTTGTCTCCAGCGGCTATACTTTCTCCGACAGTCCTTTTCAGAATAGTTGGCGAGTCTTTTTACCAGGTGCTTGTCTCCAGCGGCTGTTCTCTCTCCGACAGTCCTTTTCAGAATAGTTGGCGAGTTTTTCACCAGGTGTTTGTCTCCAGCGGCTGTCCTCTCTCCGACAGTTATTTCAGAATAGTTTGCGAGTCTTTTTACCAGGTGCTTGTCTCCAGTGGCTAATTTCTCTCCAACAGTCCTTTTCAGAATAGTTGGCGAGTCTTTTAACCAGGTGTTTGTCTCCAGCGGCGGTTCTCTCTCCGGCAGTCCTTTTCAGAATAGTTGGCAAGTCTTTTTACCAGGTGTTTGACTCCAGCGGCTATTCTCTCTCCGACAGTCCTTTTCAGAATAGTTGGCGAGTCTTTTTAGCAGGTCTTTGTCTCCAGCGGCTATTCTCTCTTCGACAGTCCTTTTCAAATAGTTGGCGAGTCTTTTTACCACCTTGTTTGTCTCCAGCGGCTATTCTTTCTCCGACAGTCCTTCTCAGGATAGGTGGCGAGTCTTTTTACCAGGTGTTTGTCTCCAGCGGCTATTCTCTCTCCGACAGTCCTGTTCGGAATAGCTGGCGAGTCTTTTCACCAGGTGTTTGTCTGCAGCGGCTATTCTTCCTCCGACAGTCCTTTTCAGAATAGTTGGCTAGTCTTTTTACCACGTGTTTGTCTCCAGAGGCTATTCTTTCTCTGACAGTCCTTTTCAGAATTGTTGGCGAGTCTTTTTAGCACGTGTTTGTTCCCAGCGGCTATTCTTTCTCCGACGGTACTTTTCAGAATAGTTGGCGAGTCTTTTTACCAGGTGTTTGTCTTCAGCGGCTGTGCTCTCTCCGACAGTCCTTTTCAGAATAGTTGGCGAGTCTTTTCACCAGCTGTTTTGTCTCCAGCGGCTATTCTCTCTCCGACAGTCCTTTTCAGAATAGTTCGCGAGTCTTTTTAGCAGGTGTTTGTCTCCAGCGGCTATTCTTTCTCTGACAGTCCTTTTCAGAATTGTTGGCGAGTCTTTTTACCAGGTGTTTGTCTCCAGCGGCGGTTCTCTCTCCGACAGTCCTTTTCAGAACAGTTGGCGAGTCTTTTTACCAGGTGTTTGTCTCCAGCGGCTATTCTCTCTCCGACAGTCCTGTTCGGAATAGCTGGCGAGTCTTTTTACCACGTGTTTGTCTCCAGCGGCTATTCTTTCTCCGACAGTCCTTTTCAGAATAGTTGGCGAGTCTTTTTACCAGGTGTTTGTCTCCAGCGGCTACTCTCTCTCCGACAGTCCTGTTCGGAATAGCTGGCGAGTCTTTTTACCACGTGTTTGTCTCCAGCGGCTGTTCTTTCTCCGACAGTCCTTTTCAGAATAGTTGGCGAGTCTTTTTACCAGGTGTTTGTCTCCAGCGGCGGTTCTCTCTCCGACAGTCCTTTTCAGAATAGTTGGCGAGTCTTTTTACCAGGTGTTTATCTCCAGCGGCTATTCTCTTTCCGAAAGTCCTTTTCAGAATAGTTGGCGAGTCATTTTACCAGTTGTTTGTCTCTAGCGGATATTCTTTCTCCGACAGTCCTTCTAGAGTAGTTGGCGACTATTTTCACCAGGTGTTTGTCTCAGCGGCTGTTCTCTCTCCGACATTCCTTTTCAGAATAGTTGGCAAGACTTTTTACCAGGTGTTTGTCTTCGGCGGCTATTCTCTCTCCGACAGTCCTTTTCAGAATCGTTGGCGAGTC
>CAKNXH010056678.1:0-39919 GCA_932178445.1 Andricus quercusramuli
GGGGGGGGGGGGGGTCCGGATTTTTCAATCGCTTCTGCCAAGGGTTTTCCAAGCGACTGGACTTCTGCCATTGTTTGACCGCTCTTAGTTGGAACCGGAAGAATGTTTCTAAACAAATTTGACGTGGCCACCAAATCGATTTTTTTGACAAATTTTCCGTCGTGGAAAACCGGCTGCCATTTTCATACGCAAAGGTTGCAAACTGGCAGAGGTGCCATTTCATGATGCACAAATGTTTTTCTTACAACTTTCGAGCTTTGATCTTGGGCACCGAATCGAGTCGTTTTTTGTAGCTAGCTCTTGGACTATTTATCCCATTCGGAACCGCTACGTAATAGGCACACATCTGGCGAACGAGTATCGAAAACCCGACTCGATCCCGAGTCGATATATCGACATCTGAGCCAAAGTCAAAAAGAGCGAAAACCGATCAGGGGTATCGACAAAACGATCCCAACTCGAGAAAAATTGACACGATCCCGATCCAATCACAGGAAAGTATCGTATCAAACGGCACCACTATGTGGTACTTATTTTTTTCAAATTCAAAACATGACTTTTAGCCGCGAAATTGTCTCTCTCAACCCACTTTAAAGGAGTTAGTTTCAAACTAATCAGAATATTTGAAAACTATGATGACCAAGCTAAAGTTGCAATCCAGGTAAATGCGGAAACTACCTCCTACATGGACATTGCGGAAGACGTCTTACAGGGTGAAATAAGTACCCCCTTACTTTTCTCCTAATTGTTGATTAAATTTGAGAATTTTTGCGTAGAAAAAAGCTAATGGTACTCCTATCAATTAAATAATTGACATTTTATTACTCCCATATGCTGAGGACAGAATATTAAAACTACTTGAAGAATATTGCAAAATCAATGAACTAACGTTCAATAACAGTAAAACCAAAATTATCGTCTTTAAGTGGCTACGGCCAAACCATAAGGGACATAAGTTTTAGATACAATGGGAAATTCATAAAAAATTTAGAGCCTCCACTACATATACCGCCTTGAAATAGTACAAATAAAAATGCATTAAAAATTGCCAAATGCTCCCTGCCACTACTTCAGATTACGCATTGAGTGGAGATTGTTCAACGGCCCATGGTGCTAGATGACACTTTTCTCACAAACTACAATAGTCAATTAAAATCTAAAGACTTTGAGAAGCTATGTCAAAGTACTTTCTTGAAGATATTACCATTTCTGCGGATTGTGGACGGTCCTCAACCGTACTTTTAAGCGAGAAATTCAGCGACTATAAAAAAAAAAGATTTTCTCAATTACGCCACTTGATTCCGTATCATCATGGAATCAATCAAAATAATTACTAAGCCATCATCTACAATCATTCAAAGTAATTCTTTTGTCAATTGACAGTCACCCCGAAGAAATCCACGTAATTTCGAATTCCTTTTAATTCCGCGTGAATTCGCTGGCGGATTAACATTTATTTCAAATAAGGTTGCTAACATTCTGATTCAATCCGCAACCTTCTGAAACAGTTTTTTATCCCGCTTTAATCATCAAACTCAATTGAAGTGTTACCGTTCTAAATAATTTATAATAATTTCCACGTTTTCTCAATGATTTCTTTATCAATCCAAAGTCATTCCGAATAATCAAATATCATTCTGAACAAAGTTTTCATTACTTCTGAATCTGGTACCATTCCAAATGATTTTATTTGCATTCAGTCTGAATCCGTTCTGATAATTGTGAACCTATGCAAATTATGCAATAGCCTTACGCTTATGCTGTTATACTTTTTATGCTGTTCATTCACTAGTTCTGTCTACACAAATTAAGCTTGCAAGATACTCATTAGACTTCATTGATCTTATAAAACTCACGCTGTGCTCGTTCGTTCGCACCCTAACTAGTCATCGAAGATGACACAAGGATTGCACGTACGCTAACGCTCACATACTAGTCCAGGCGCCCTATGAAATTTCGCGCAGAAAATGTTACCTAAAAGACTTCCGATTTGTAGTGTTATCATGTAAAACAAAAGCCGATATGTTTGAAAACAACAATTAGGAAGAACTTGTGTGTGTATTAATTTTTTAAAGATAGCAAAAGACGGAGGGAGAAGCCGCTGTGGAATGCCAGGCGCTCACGCCGGAATTGAATTCTCGTGTTCAAACTGCAAACAGTTTTAATACTTCAGGAACATTCAGCAACAATTGATGTAACAAGATGCATTTTTTTTTAATTTGGACTAGCTTACCACGTTGGTTACAAAATGTTTGTGGCTTCTACAAATAAAATTATATCTAATCCCTGCTGATGAAACGGAACTGAAACGGTACTGGCCAGCCAGTGCCGTTTCAGTGACTGTTTGTGCTGATTTCGGCACCTAAACGGCACTCAAGAGTGATGCGATGGTCATATAATAGTCCTATTGTATTCGTCACGTACCGGGCGGGCAGAGCGGTTTACAGTAGTTAGCCGCCACCAGCCGAATCCCTTTTTAAAATTTTCTTCAAATTATTAACCATTTTTTTAATTTATGAATTTTCTCGTTATATATTTTTTAAACTTATAAATTATGTACTGATATACTAGTCTGAAGTTGAATTCGAAAAGGTTTTCTGTTTTGGCGTATCTCATTCCATTTACGAGATACATTATATTCATTTCAATTTTAAACTTTTCAAAAAAAGCGAGATATCTGAAATTATCGAAACCCGTAGATTCTGAATTTCTAACTTTCGCAAAGGTAATTTCAAAATTTTTAAAAATTTTAATTTTCAATTTTTAATCCCTTTTAGCTGGTCTAGTTGGTAGTCTATTCGCAGGTACGAAGCGAACTTCTGCAGGCATTTAAAACTAGAATCTGAGTAGCTTTAAACGAGCAGCACTGGAACGACACTGGGCAGTACCGTTTCAGTGCCGTTCAATCGGCAGGAATGCCTTAAGTTTAAAAATATTTTATTTATCTTCTCTTAATTTTGCCATTAATTTATTCCTTAATAGACTAACTATAACATATACCTTATTCTTTTAATGATCTACATATGAAAAATTACTTCAGGATACATGGATATTGCATGGAAACTGTCAATTAAGCAATGCCGGTCACTATAAAAAACAATCATAATATTTCAGTAGCATATGTACATATAACACACTGAAATTAGGAGGGCGTGCGGTAGAAAATAAGATACAGAGGCCTTGCTATTCATGTTCATGGTTCATACTCGACACCTTGATTCACTTTGCACATGCAAGAAGAATTAGTAGAGATAATATGAATATTCACTGATTCCCCTTTGTTACTTTTAGCTTTTTCTGCAATCGAAATTTTAGACATCTGAATGGACGGCTTTCGACAATATTAAGCCAAAAATTAAAGAATCGTTAGGGTCCTTTTGAAAATAACACATTTTTCACATTTTATAGACCATTATCATGTGAGTTTCTTAGAGAAAGTCACATATGACATTATATCTGCTTAAATCCTGTAATTTAGTGTCCAAAAGAAACGTCTAACTGTCCATGACAAAGAAAAAAATTAGATAAAATTCCTGACAAACTGAAAAGAAACAATATTCTAACACTAACTGTTTAGAAGACATGGCCTGAAAAGGTGATTTTTTAATGAAATTTCTGAATTTTTGTTTTCATTTAGTGATATTTCTTTTCACCTGTGTGTTCTAAATGAAAATCGACTGATTACAAATTAAAGTGGACAACAGTGGATATAGAAGTAAAGATTTATCAAACTTCCTAATGATCATCCTTACCACCTTAGTGATCATGCTTCCCTTGAGTACGAGAAAGAATGCCGCTACAGAATAGAGGCAGCTATCAGCAGGTATAGGAGAGAGACAAGCATCAAAAGCTATTATTCAAGGATACGTTCCCGGCGCCCACCAGAGTGCACTCGGCTGCAACCATCAGTGGCGCAGGGTGAACTTAAGAGTGCACCCGGGTCTTGATTTTGTCCAAGGGGTGGGTTTCACACAGGAGGTAGATTTGTAGAGGAGTTCACGCTCTAGTGATTATTACCAGGGCGGGGATACTCCTATTGTTCAAACTCAATGTTCATGGAGCAAAGAGCCCACGTCGAAGTTCATGAAGTCATGGGCGCCACTGGGTGTTTATTCACTCCGAGTAGAGTATTTTTTCCGACGAAAATAATGAGTACTCTGAGTGAAGGGAAATTTCTTATAAGGGGAGTAGTGATTTGAGCAAAAAATGGCATGAAAAGTGTGTTAACTTTTCTCTCAGGGTCCACGTTTGGGCGTCAAATTAAGGCCAGTCTGTGGGTTGAGACTGATTCAAAAATATTAAACTAAATGGGAGAGGAAACTAACTTACAAAAGGAAAAGCAAAGTAATTTCAATGTTAGTGACAGGTTTACTGCTAATACTCCTTACAAAGGAAGGTCGCGCCTTATTCTAGACGAGTGTGTGTGGTGAGTCTAGTGCTTGAGATGTAGCTGGGTGGGGGGTCGCGTACCTTGAGGTTCAGTAAACGCTACTGCGGGCAGCGAGTGTGATGGAATGGTGGTCCAGTTCTGTGGCCAGTGACGGAACCGATGTGTCAGTTGGCAGAAATGATGGGAGATCCTGGGGGGGGGGGGGGGGGGGCGTACTAGGTTTGGGTCTTCTTCGCTCAGGCAAGGGTTGGAGCGAAGAAGCCAGAGAGATATGGCTTGGGCCAAAGCCCGGGGAGATCTGATTTCTTGGTCTCGCGGACCATACCTTTATGTACTTAACTTCAACGGCAGCGCACAAATCGCGATGCAGGCGAGTGGGGGTTCACCAGCGAGGATCGTTTCGGTGATGTCGATAAGACCACATAAATTAGCCCGAATATGTACTCAAGTTCTATGTAATGTTTAATTAAATTTAGTATCTAGCAGCGAAATTCCGAAAACTGCCAACTACTTCTACGGTATTTAGGGTATTCTCAGACACACTGGAGGCCGTCAACTTCAGAATATCAGATAATTATACTGCGGGGCAAGATCTATCAGCGTGACACCAAATAGTTTCCGAGTGCCGGTACAGCTCCTCTAGCGTACACTAAAAACGATATTTGGTGCGAGACATACGAAAGACTGTCCATTTTTCGCAAAACTGATTGCGACAATTGTCCTAACAATTAGGAATTTAGCAACATAGACTCAAAATGGGATATACAAGAAGAACGAAGTAAAAAATACTTGTTATAATTGGCCTTACTAAAATAAAACTGCAAATTATGCGTACAATAAAAGTGATGACATGTAACAGTGATGACATGTTACAAATGAAATGTTGATTGGTATCCGTTAATATACCAATAGGTAATAAAGGGCAGTGTTATGTCTTACAAGCGCCTGTAGTTAGGTATGACGCTTGCCACCAGATACCGCGTTCGCAACAAAAAATGTCCCCCAACGCCCACTGTTACTATAATATGACTATTCTCGTGTGGCAAATGTTACCGAATATGCTTGTAACGTATGACTGATTTGAGTGGAAAATAAATTGTGACTAGGTAACCAACAGGGAAGTCACACGTGACAGATTTTCGGAGTATCGTTACCTGCATATTAGTATTCAGGCTAGTAATTACGTTAGTTGGGAGTTAAGTACGAACATGTGTTTTATCTTACCTGAGATTTAACAGCTAAACTTTTTTGCATTTCTTCAACTTGTTCTACAGTTTCTGCTATTTTACTTAATCCAACATTTAAATGTAATTGCTGCTCTTCTAAATCACTTCGCTTTTCTTGATAAAGTTTAACAAAGTGATTAATGAAATCTAGATAATGTCGAGGGGTTATTGACATTGTTCTACTACCCCTTTTTGCTAATCGAGCATTTGCTTTATGTAGTGTTTGGTGGACATAAACACAGGAATTTATGACAGCGTCTCTATGAGAGGGTTGTGCAGGAATCAGTGAACAAACTGCAGGAAAGAAGTCTGGACTTTTCCATAACGGTCTTTCCAGGTCAACACGACTTGTGAACTCTTTTCCAACTTGAAACAACGCATTATCAGACCAATCTCCAAACCAATTTAACACACACCTATTAAAAAGTGCTGGTGATGTTGCAGCTCTATCTTTAAGACCATCAGTGCTCGGGTTCATTGTAAATACAACATGCAAATTTTTCATGACCTGCCCAGTAAACCATTTATACAGTTCTTCATTGGAGTCTAACATAAGGCCTTCTCTTTGAGCTCCTTCTTTACACTGAGTCATGAGTGTAGTATATTCATCACCTTCGAACAAACCTGGAACTTCTCCATTAGCTAGTAAAGTATTCATGCGTTCGAGGAAGCCCGAATCAAGAACATTTGATTCGTCCAGAATGAAGGATATTTTCTCATCTTTGCAGCCTGATCTTCTTAAAACTTGACGTAAATCTTCATCAAAGTCTTCACCAGTGTACTTATTGTGAACCTATTGAATAATAATAAAAATATTAAGCTTGAATTCCAAGATTTTAAAAAGGATGTTTCGATAACACTGGTCAAGAAAATGTGGCCTATGTAACCATCAAATCAGACGCAAAATTCACTTCGGCCTCTTTTTTTTGCTTCAATTTACGTTTTAGAAATTTTTTGGGTTAAACATTTCTTTCAAGTCAGAAATCGCGCTTCATGTGGTCAAAGGGATTTTTTTTCACAAACATTTAGATGCATTCTTTAACAAATACTTTTGCGATAACTCAAGTTTTTCTCGAGGTAGCCCTGTGGGCGAGGAGAAGCCAAGGTGACAAATATGGCGGCAAAAATACAATTTTTTAAATATATTTGCATAATACTTGGTACACATTGCTTTTTTGATGCGTGTTCTCTGAACATACTATTTTTCTATTTTTTTCTCTTTTTTCTCCTATTGAAGTATAAACAAGTTTGAAAATTCGTGGCGAATAAATGAAGTATCTTGTGAATTTGTTTTTTTGGACAAAATAAACATTTTTAAGTTTACGAAAAGCGAAATATTTTAGTTAGTGTTTAGTGCTCATGAACCCTATAATGGACCGGCTACTATTGAACTTTTTACATTCCTTGTTTCATGCAAATCTGTAAATATTTTACAATTTTGGCTACAATACTGGATCCGATATTCTGAATTTTTCTGCACCTCATATTCAATTGGAATTCCGTGACCCAAAATCCCCATTTTATCTACCTTCTGTAATCCCATAAACTCATACGTACCTTTATTTGGAAAATGGATAGGCCGTTCATCCATGCGACAAATCTAGATAACGTAGTTTTACCAGCACCTGAAACTCCAATCAGTAGCAAGTGACCCTGAGGTTGGCGAAATATTCTGTCAATTCGTAGAACATGTTCTAAGACTTCATCGAAGAGAACTAAAGGAACATCTAACTCTTCTTCGTAGAAAACTTTGAGTCTGGCTCTTACGTAATCCCTTAATTCTTGTCTGTTTACTGGAACGTAATCTTTAGAAAGCCAATTACTATACAATATTGGTCTAGAAAGTGCCTTCTCTTTGTCAACGCCAATGAAATGTTTCGTAGCTACCACGTCGATATTTGTATTAGTCCAAGCGCGTTCAGTATCATCAACCAGTCTGTCTTGAAATAAACGTAGGGCTTCGTGCGCCCAAAGTCGAACTAATCCTTCCACAGACAAATTATCTAAAGGTCTGATTGCTTCACAGATACCTCGAACCCACCGAGTCATTTCCCGAGGAGAGTAGACGTAGTGAGGCTGCATGTCTTGCGTAAATCTTTCTTGAGAGGCCAAGTAAAACTCCACCATGGCATTTGTTAAGGATTCTGAATATCCTCTTAATGAAGGTGTTAATCTAAGCATTGCACGTGTAAATGTTCCATAAATCTGTTTGAGTGATGTTTCACCGGGATAATCAACGTATATCACTGGTACATGGCGCAAGAATCTATGACTTAAAGGTTTTCTACCAGGATCAGTAGGTGGATTACAAGCACCTACAAACTGAATTCTTTCCAAAGACACCCACGTTTGATCGTTGGTGCGGTAGAAACCTCTATGTTCTACTAACTGCCTTAAAAATGATATAACTCTCTGCGTTCCGTAATTGTCCATGTCTGGTAAATTAATTTCATCGCAAAATAGTACAAGCCATTTTCCAAGCTGTACTGGAGAGAGAACGACGCCATTTGGGGTTTTGCGGTATTCGCAATAGTGATCAAAAGTTTTTAATAAGAGTTCTGGAGTCGTAGCGGAAGAGAAATTTAGCCCAACAACTTCCATATCTGGAAGGGCTCGCAAGGCCGAGAAAAGAGTCATAGTCTTACCTGATCCAGGAGGTCCACAAAGAACTGCCAAAAAAGTGATATAATTAGTCATTTTTTTATTCCTAATAGCTTTTAGCTGGAAAATCCACTTAAGTTATTATCTTATGATTGAAGTTTAATACAAAAACTGGCAATGCTGAATATGCTCAATGCTAAAATATTATCTCAATTTTTATAAAAATGTACCAAACCTTCATAACTCAACAAGGACATTATTTTATCTGACTCTATGACAGAATGTAAAATTGTTCATTTTCTCAAACCATCTTTATAAATGAATGAAAAGTTGTCATTTTTCTACGTATCGACTTCGGTGATTTCAACGAAATTAGCTACAAAAAACTTGGCAACTATTTTATGTTATGATATTTTGCCAGAGAATGAAATTTATTTATATTATAAACAGTTTTATAAGAATGCATTATTTGCTATTTTCCAACAAAAAACATATTTTTGTCATTAAAATTTTTTCCAGCTGCGAAAAATGTATTAAAAAGTTCGACAACTTAGAAAGTCGAATTTGTTAAGTTAACCTGCTAATAAATGCACAATTAGAATCTGGTATTATCTGGCACACGGGAGAGATAGATGGATGTTAGAAAATTTTGGTATTGCATACTGAATAATATCATGATATGAAATATCGATATACCAGTCATGGAATATGGATATTTCGATACCGATACTGCATCACTAGCGCTAGCAATTACTTCCTGTTAGCCGTATATGAATCAAGAAGGCTCTTATTTAAAGTGGGTGCAGGGTCTACAAAAATGTGCAAGGCGAAGTAGAAATTGTATTAAATTTATTAGGATTTCAATTTAAACAAAAATAGCTTACCAAGTGGTTTGTGTTCAGCTAACCAAGTGTAGAGCAAGCTTTCATGTCGTACAGTGTCTAATGTAGGTACGACGATATCTGGACTTGCCACTTTATGTGTTTCTACTTCGATTTGTGGTACTTTATTACTCCACGGTAACCACTCCCCGTGGATATTAACTTCAAAATCTATTATGGGTACATTATTTTGGGCAGGTAAAGGAACGGTAGTAATAGATCGAATAAAATCTCCTACATCAGATCTGACTTTCAATTTAGCATCACCTGCGAAGCTCCATAGCAAAGCATAAACAAGGCATTTTGGCATATAGCGTTCTAATTGTTCACTTGGTAATGGAAAGTCAATATGTGTATGATTGTACAGCAAAACATTGCGAACAGCCTGGTTGAGCATTGAAAACAGGGAACTAAGAGCGCGCAATCTTGTAAAATCCATTATATGCTCTTGACGCATAGCATACTCCAAGCATCTAACAACCAATCCATCAGGTGCAAAGTAACTTTGTAAAATACACGTAACTTCTCGTTGGACAGAAAGCGCTGGAGACAATGAGTCCTCCTTATCTGACGTTTTTTTAGTCATACTCTCTTCCTCTCCGTCTTCCAAGGGAATGTTTTTCAATCTTAAGATATAATTCTCAAATATCATTTCTGTTGATAAAACGTCTTCTGAGAACCAAACCATGCCACACCGAGAAACAGTTGCTAAAGTGGCATATTTCAAATCTTGCACTTCAAACATAACTCTTACATTTGGTGGCAGGCTGAGCCGTTCACCGTTCGGTAAGGTAAGAAGTTTATTATCGTCGAGTACAGAATTTAAATTCTCTACCCATTCTGGATCAACGTCGCCGTCAAATATGATCCACTGTCTTTTATTTATTTCTCCTCTAACATTGTCTATGATTTTTCTGAGAATATGTGTAAATAATCCATCTGTCCATTCACGAGTATTTGGATCCAATACACCATACAAAGTTTCTTTACTAATTGCTTTTGGATCAATTACATGAGCTACTCCTTCAACTCCCTCAAACCTTTCCAAGGCTTTTAACAACACTTTCCATGCCATGCTTTTTCCAGAACCGCTTGGGCCGACCATCATTAATCCGTGATTGAGATTGCAGATTTGATAAAGTTGCAAAACCTAAGAAAACATATTTATAAAAATGTGTGCAAAACGATAATCTACGATAACAATCGTGCGAATAATGATATAATGAGGGATACCAATAAACATTCTATAAACATCAAATGAGGTTGTCTGTATCTAATTTAATCTCACCTTTTGTATCCAAGTCTCACCGATCATCTCCTGAGCGTGCAAAATTTAAATAGGGTTACGTGTTGCGAACATATCAGTAAAACGTAAAAAAGGCTCGCGCACTTTTGGGATAATTTTCGATAGAGGAAAGTTTGTGCCGCCTCTCTAATGTATACTTAACTGAAAAATTTACTTTATGAAAGCACAATTTGGAATATTAGCCTCTTTTCGATGCCTAGCTTCAATCGTAATTCACAATAAAAATTAATTTAAAAAAATTTGAATTGATCCTTCCATTTATACACTACAACAGACTCTAATTTCGTGCTACCCTATGGCTATCACACCAAGGGCACTTAATATATTAAACTAACTTTAACTACATTATACAAACGCGCGCCTTGTAACAAATTTTCCTTTTTTTCAAATCTTTCCTTTTAAATTATTATCCAGAAAAACGAATGGGATTTAATTTACTGTTCTAATTTTTTGGTAATATTTTTCTAAAGATCAATAAATTTTCATGAAAGTCCTTTGTATATTTCTCTTGAATGTATAATTACAACTTATACTGCGAACGAAATAACATTTTTGTCCCACCCTCTCTAAAAGTTGGTCTTCACATGACTGTAGAATAAGCGGAAAGTGGCCGATTTCAGACATCTGATGACGATGAATGTGCACTTCGTGAGCGTTTAGTAAAAATGTTTACGTCTGCTGTAGGAGGCTTAATAGTATTTTCACAGCACGATCATGAAGTAAGCATGCACCGTCATCAGCCAGTTGCGTCTGTTCTATAGGTATGAAGGCCGATTTTAGAGGGGATACGAACCAAACTAGCGTGTACATCACGGGCGTAATGTGGCAGATGGTATGGCGCCCATCTTTTAACATACTTAAAACTAGCTGTGAATTCGATCTCGAGTATTTCCACTTTGTTTGTATTTATAATTATATGGTGCTCATTTCACGAGCACTTTGTTTCCCGTTAGCAAATGTATTTGCTTCCTCATAGAGGAAGCATTAGTTATTTTTTTGAATAATAGACAAAGCAAAGCCAGTGGGACGATGGTCGTGGGGATTAAAGCGTAGGCTTTGGACCCACTCCGTCGGCTTGCGGGTTCGATTCCCGCCTCGCACTCTGGAAGAGCCTCGGTGGCCCATGCGGTGAACATTTGCCTAGCAAGGGAGTAGTTCATCTCCGAAGAGTCGTGAGACCGGTACCTCTAGAGAAAAAGGTTCTCCAAGTACTTAAGGCTGT
Organism: Andricus quercusramuli; assembly: GCA_932178445.1. Taxonomy (NCBI): domain Eukaryota; kingdom Metazoa; phylum Arthropoda; class Insecta; order Hymenoptera; family Cynipidae; genus Andricus; species Andricus quercusramuli. The sequence goes on from CAKNXH010056678.1 coordinate 11,627, forward strand.
TGCTCTTGGTGGTTCGGAACCCACCTTAAACTGTAGGTCCCCCTCCCACCACCAAGTAAGTGTGTGGGGGGTGTGTAAAGGAATAGGTAGAGATACAAGAAAAATGTAAACCCTTAGGGGACACATTTGAAGCTTCCATTCCACAACCTAGACAAAGCAAAGCCTTCATATTTTGATCAATTTAAAAATAGAAATTTACAAAAAATGCAAAACTACAAAATAATACAAAAAATTTTGTCAACACAAAGCCAAATCAGACAAATAAAATGTTGTATTCGGAATGATAATTTTTCGAGCTGGAAAAGGGAAAGGAAACGTTCTGTTACACCCTATCCCTTTCCCAGCTTTATGATTTCTTTACAAAAATGGTCAGAATTACTCTATTTGAAAATTTATGATTAAAAAGTCTTCTCTATTCATACGTCAACTTTGAATTATGTCGATGAAAACAGTTTTTCTGTTTGAAACAGATGACTCAAATATTATAAAGGAGCATAACTTCCTTAATCTTCAATAAAGTGTATAAATATTATAGATCTATCGATTTTCCTCGAATCAAAGAATCTTTTCCGTTCTTGCATCAATTCTGAATTATGTTAGTGAAAAAAGTTTTACTATGAAAAACCGTGTTTTCAAATATTATGCATTTCCATAGCTTCCTTACTCTTCAATAAAGTGTATAAATGCTATGGGTCAATCGATTCATCTGGAATCAGCACAACTTTTCTATTCTCGCATCAACTTTAAATTATGAGAATGAGAAAATTTTTACTATAAAAGACGATTTTAAAAATATATACAATACCATAACTTCCCTACTCTTCAATAAAATGTATTAATATTGTAGGTCAATCGATTCCTCTCGAACCAAGGAATCTTTCATATTCTTGCATCAACTTTGAATTATTTTGGAGAAAAAAGTTTTACTATAAAAAACCGTATTTTCAAAATATGTAAATTACCATAACTTCCCTACTCTTTAATAAAATGTATTAATATTATAGGTCAATTGATTCGTCTCGATCCAAGGAATTTTTTACATTCTTGCATCAACTTTGAATTATGCTAATGAAAAAAGTTTTACCATAAAAAACCGATTTTAAAAATATTATTGAGTACTAGAAAAAATTCCATGAGTATTTTGGAAATCCTTCGGCCAGTTTCAAGATATCAGTGAGGAAAATAAGCCCTCCAAATTTCATCAATTTATCTGCAACCGTTTTCTAGTTATCCTGTTCACAAAAGAACGTGACACACACACACAAACACACACACACACACATCCGCTAACACACACACACACAGCCGGACAATTGCTTAGGACATTAAATTATACATTTTTGAATTGAGGAAGGTTTAATTATATTAATTTGAAATTTTTTGAAAATTTTACCATTACAAAGCTTCCTCTTTGAGGAAGCTAAAATTAGTAAACTACTACCTTTATATTTTACATCAGTTCACTCGTAACTACCGCAGAAAAATAGTCAAGACTTATGCCGAAGAAAAGAAAGAGAAGCGGCGGAAAGGGAGAATGCCGATAAAGGAATATGTGTAAGGGTGGAGAGGTGAGAGGGGTGGATGGTAGAAGGTAGTACTCAAATAATATAACTATCCTAGTACACATAATGTTGCAGGTTTTACCTGTAAATTACTTTTGTTTTTTTGAACTGTTTTATTCATTTAAAAATGGCTCAACTCCTCTTGGTGGAAAAATACTCAAAGGACCAAGGCTCGGTACTTTTGTTCACCGAGGATTGAACTCGGAGGAGAGATTCCACCGCGGGTGGAATGTGAAAAAGACTCCCACATTCAAGATTCTGTACGTGGGGCGATTCAAATTTAGCGCCCTGGATTTGCCGCAGTACCACCACCACCATCTCTTGGATATAAGAGTCCCGAAAGATGCCCCCATCCGCTATATAACCGTGACAGCGCAGAACATGACACTAGATTACCTATGCAGGGGGGGTAGGATTTGGCGGTCAATGTGCCGACGAGAAGAGCGGCATCAGTGTCTTTTGCCGGTCGAGGCTCGTGGTAAACAGTTCGATCAAGTGCGTTGATTGCAAATTTTGTTTTGACACCATGAAGTGATCAAGTTGTCTGAGGTAGGCGGCTTGATCAATTTCTATTTGTGGTCAATTGGATTGTATTCAAGACAGTTGGCTTGTTAAGTGGCGTCTGTATACGCTACAAAAGTGTTTATTAGTTTTTAAAAAAGAAGGGTCGTTGGTATTTAGATTTTCCTTTTGTAAAATGAAATTTCAGACATGATCTCTTTTTTCTTCAGTTTTTTTTCAAATTGTACAGCCAAAGGAAGGTTAAAAATAAACCTACGTTTTATATATTTTTCTAAGTATTAAATTCAGTATCATAATTTCTTAAACCTCTCAGATCAGACTCTCTTAACATTATAAGACTTGCAGGCATCTATGCCACTCTCCAAGAAGGATGTGCCAAGCTATCGCTGGTCCGTAACCTCGAAACCATACCCGCGTGCCAAAAACATGCCAGGCACTTGCGAGAGAGATTCAGAGTACTGTCAACAACCACCGCAGGATCCCAGTGGAAGCAACTGCCATCTATGAAAATGACAGACTCCCAGTTGAACCGCGGTAAATTACACCTACGTCCACGTCTCACGACCGTGAGCTGGGTAGCCGCAGGGCACGACGAAATCTCGATAACAGGCTGGTATGGATTTGAGGATACGAACCAGTGATAGTTTCGCACCTCCGAGAGCACCTATCACAAGGACAATTATTTTTACCGAATATTTTTCCTTCTCCTTCTCAATGATGTTCGGGTCGGTCGGAGATGAGAATTCGATCACAAATATAGTTCTTTCCACTGTAAGAGCGACAAAGATGGTAGTAAAGCACTCTTAGGACCGCATTATGTCTATAGAGATACACCTGGATAGTATGTGTTGAAGGTACGCAGCGTGTGCATAGCACGTTCTGCACGAATCGCTGGAAACTTCTTGACGTAAAATCTGGTCACGGTATACTATAGTGGAAATGATACCCTCCTGCAACACGAAAATGAAACCTTCTGTACCAGAATTAAGACCTAACGATCTGAAGAAAGCAAAAGTTTGTTCCTTCGACAGGGACTGATCTTTTACATTTCTGTGAAAGTTTCCGTGCATTTTCTTGTCGAGGAGCTGTTGGCGGAATTTGTTTATTTCTGCTTTCTTTACTGGGCATGTGAGAGGAGTAATGCACTTTCCTTACTTCTGATGTTGAAATTCAGACAAACGGTCTTGGCCGCCTGATCCGCGGCTTTGGGAAGGAACTCTCCTTTGCCAATCATCTCGTGTTTTCTGACCATTTTGAAGAGAGGATGTATAATCACGAAACCGACGAATTGATATGCAAGCTCTTATACATATGCATGATCTTACGCGTGGCGATATCAAGGGCCGTATGCTCGGTCTACGGAGAGATTCCTTCATTGATGTTATGTCCTGAATGCGGCTTTGAGGCACCCCTAGGTATGTATATATAACACCAATGTCAAGATGTCTAATAACACTCATAACCACAAGCTCAGGGTCCATGCGAACGTCAGCAATTTGTCCTCGCTTCAGATAAATCTTGGCACACTTGTGCAATCCAAAGTCCATACAAATCTGTCTTGTGTACTCTACGACAATATTTAAAGCACTCTGAAGTTGCTTTGAACTACAAGCATAGATATTCAGGTCATCCACATAAAATACATGAGTGACCTTATGTTCGCTATGATTTTTGTCGCCGCAGAGGTACCCAAAAGAATTACGTAGAGCGAGAGTTAGTGGCAGAAGTGTGATGCACAAGAGCAGAAGGCTCATGGTGTCGCCCTGAAAGACGCCCATCTGAAAAGTGACGCTGTTCGTTGCCATATGATCATTTCCAGAGGAGACAGTGAACCTAGTTTTCCAGAGGGGCACTAATCTATCTCTCTATGCATCGCACTATGTGTGGAAGAACCTTCAAGCTTTCCAACAAACAGATAATAAGTCTTTGCAAACGAACCTATCAATTAGCAGGTTTTCTCGGCAACTTGCTACACCTTTTTTCAAGCCACGTTGTTCGTACATCTCTCTCCACACAGGCCCGATTCTCCGGGAAATCCTGTCGTTCAGGATAGCTGTCAAGATCATATACAGCGTGTTCAGACAAGTTATTAGCTTGTAGTTCTCTGAGTTGGACAAGTCGCCTTTCTTCGGTAGGAGTATAGTGCGTCCTAACACCCGCGACTGAGGAATGGACATCTCTGACTTTAAATATGAAGTAAAAATGCGGGCCATACGTTGGTGTGTAGAAGTAAACTTCTTCCACCAGAAGTTCTTAATGCCATCTGGTCCTGCAGCAGAGAAGTTTTTCGTGCCCCTGAGTGCTTTCTTCACCTCTTCGGCAGTGGCTGATGGGACATTCCTACTCATATGTTATGAGGCTGACGAAAAGCTCTTTGAAGCGGATGATATTCTTAGTATCGCCTTCAAATCCAGTGTTGCGGTTTAGTAAACCTCTCTCTAAAAAGTCTCTACGTCGTCAACCTTGAGTGGATTTTTGACAGAAACTTCTGCATTCTCTTCCTTACGTCAGATAACACCCGTATTTTATCAATGTGCTGCTTGATTGTCAGCAAGTTTGACTTGTTCAGTGTGTGATGGTAGATCCTCAGTTCGAAGGCGAACTTTCGGACCTGTTCCGTAAACGGCCTAACCGTTATTGTGTAGTCACTCACACACTTATCACGAGTCTCATCCAATCTTCTTGTTCAGTCGATGCAAGCGTCTTTTGGTCTTTTGATCTATTGTCGGTTTTAGCCTTCAATTTGAATCAGTCAAAGCCCTCGCCGCACCATAAACTGAACAGTTGATGGTCCAGACGTCGGACTCCTCCGAGATATCCTCACGAAGGGAGGCATCCATTTCAGCCATATCTTGGGGCTTAGGAGGAACCTGGACGCTAATATTCCTCCTTGTCCTGAAATAGCTATACCGGCTTTCCGCGGTTGTTCTCAATGTCGCTTCCTCCTCTTCATCTGCGGCTTGTTCATGCAGCGCTTTGAAGAAGCGCTCTGCTTTCATATCCAGTTTTCGGAAGGTAGGCAGCGTTATCTCGCAAAGACTGTTGCGAAACGTGCTGAAGCTCTGGGTTGTTTCCGGCACGACAGAGTTCGCATACGCACAATAAAGCCTCCACGAAAAGGGAATTTTTTTTCGCCAGAGCAGCTAGGGAAATGGTACTCCGTCCTTATAGAGCCCTGCATGCAAGGATAAGGCTGCATACTCTGAGAGGTCACCCGGTATCCCAGAGTCACCGTTTAAGACACCTCACCCAGGTGCAAGTCAGCTTTTGGCAGGGTTTTTACCTCTCTGCTTGAGGGTTTTTCCTTCAAGACCATCCCTACACAATTGTTCGTGGCTGCTTATGAATTATTGTAATCATGTTCAGCAGAAAACTTTAGTGCAGGGAACCTCTATCCACAATGCGAAGACGCGTACAGTGGCTTTGTCATAGGCCTTTCAGTTTGCTTCCAAAGGAACCGAAGCCGAATATATGAAGGGCCGCACTGCATACGGCGTAAGTGCCAAATTTTTAAAATGCGTTTTATCGGCCTAAACTGATTTTGTAATCCTAATTCATGTTTATGTAGACGATCATGGTTCAGTTCGATTTAGACGTGTGTCAAAATCCATGCTTGGTATTTTTTGTTAGAAAGCAATTTCATCTTCTTGCCTGTTCTTTTCACAATTCAATATAGCTAATTACTAGTATGAAAATACTTTTATGTGTTTTGTTTTTTGTAATTAAAAAAATTAAAAAGTTGTACAACTCTTTGTGTGTCCATATTTTTCTTTTTGTGGATAGACCGCATCATTGATAAGGAGTTTTATCGGATGTGGTTGCTTCTTTCACGATTTTCCTTTCGCAGTTTGATAGAGTTAAGTAATAGCTCGAAAGTACTTGCTAGTTTTTTTTCTGAACTGAAAAAAAATATACGCAACTTTTAAGGTGTTAAAATTGGAGTTTTCTTGGGACGCCCAAATATTGGGCAAGGGCTTTCTCGCACATGGCTATCTTTTTTATGCGCTCTTTCCGCGATTCCATAGAGCTAACTAATAGCTCGAAGGTACTTTTTATTTTTTTTTTTTATTTTTAAATAAAAAAGTTCCTTTAAAAAGGGTGTTCTCAAAGATGGATGCTTCTCTCAGGATGTTCGTTTCACGGTTCGATAAAGACTAAAACAATACCTCGAACCGTTTTCGCATTTTATTGTTTAAAATTAATGACGTGAAAATTAAACACTTTTTTGTTTTTCCTGTAAAATTCGGGTTTTGGAAATTACGCCCGTATGCACACTGCAGTGCCAGAAACACCTAGAGCATCAGCACGCTTCACAACCGCCTTAGCGAAATCAAGCTGCCTGCCGCTCGAAAACTGGATATGAACGCAGAACGATTTACCAACCGCTGCATGAACAAGCCACAGTCGAAGAGGAGGAAGCGACATTAAGACCAACCGCGGAAAGCAGGAACCCCTTGATAGATGATAGCGATTTTAGGACAAGGAGGAACATTAACATTCAGGTTGCTTCCTAAGCCCCAAGATCTAGTTGAAATGGATGCTTCCCTTCGGTGAAGATATGAGCCCTCTCCTCTTTTGCATTATACTTCTGCAGCTACATCTCGTACTAAGCAATTCTGGTTACCTTTGCGGCGACACTAATAATCGCGAGCACAAGATCAATCACGTATTTTATATAGATGACCTGAAAATCTATGCCTATAGCGCAAGTCAACTTCAGAGTGCCTTCAGTGTCGTCGAATGGTACAAAAAAAGAGATTGGTATGGACTTTGGATTGGACAAATGTGCCATTAAATGTAGCTGAGAAAAAATATTCAGCGTAAGAGAATGATTGTTTAGCAGTAGTATATGCAATTAGGAATTTTTGGCCGTATTTAGAGGGATACTCGTTCAAGGTTACAATAGACCACATAGAACTAAAATAGCTTCATATCTTTTTGCATTCTGACAGGTCTTTAGCAAGATGGGCTTTGTGATGATTGGAATATAATACCGAAATCGTTTATAGGAAAAGTAGTTTGAATCATGTGTCAGATGCACTATTAATAATAAATCAAAATTAGGAAAAAATAATTAAACGTTATTATAATGCGATGTTATGCATCTGAGTGAATAATACAATATAAAAAGTGTAGTAGGTAAAAAAATGACATACTTCAGACCAGAAAAAAAAACCCACGATGATGTTATTGTCAACGCTGCAAAAGAAAAATGCTCTCCTCATCAGGTAACAAAAAACCGAAGACGAAAATAAGTCCTCAATAAAATTAAATAAGCCAATATGTCGCGGTTGAACGGAACCATACTCTGAAATTCACCTGACGAGTTAATTCTGTGGAAAACTCTGTAACTGTTACTATTGTAAATTTGACCATATTGAGTATTTCTTTCAACTGCGAATTATAGGCTTTTTTTATTTTACTAAGAACTTTTTCTTACTTCGATTTTTTGTATTCTGATGAGAAGAGCATTTGTCTCTCGAAACGTTGACAATAAAGGATCTTCTTAACTACATCGACGTAATTTTCTGGTCTGAAGAATGTCATTTTTATATTTACTACACTTTTTATAAGAAAAGGTAGCAAACATTTTACTAGTTTAGTTGAAACTAAGTGAAAGGAATTCAAAGAAATAAAGGATAATTGGTACAAATTTAAAATGATACATGTCAAAAACAAACCAGACAAAAATTGAAAAATACACGACAATCAATTATATTTTTATAGACCAGACCCTTTAAAGTCAAGTTTAGGGTTGGATAGTAATTCGTAGAAATTAATTATACAAAAAGAGCTTAGGTAACAGGGTTGAATTGGACATCACGACAGTAAACAAATAGGACATTTAGATATAAAAAAAATGCAAAAGTATCTAAAAATTATTTTTGAAACAGTAGCGTGCAACAGCATTCATTTTCTCAGTGCGAATGTGCCATAGCAAAAAACATTTGTGAACTACTTTTGGTTCCTACTTTTGTACAAATGATAGGTTAGATATTCACCGCTTGTTAAATGTTACCACTTACTTGCAACGGACAAATATTGAACAGTAAAGTTAAAATGATTTCGAAAGATTAAACGAGTGATAGTGACTGTGAAGGTAATAACATTTTTGTCTGAAATATAAAATAAAATTTACTTTTTTGAGTTTTTAAAAATAGAAAACAGCTCTCACTTCTTTTTACCATTGAGAAAATACTCGTAATTTTTATACTTATTTAAAGGGGGGTTTCCCCCTAAACCCCAATTTACTTACATTTTAATATCGAACTTCTGCCGCCCAATTTACTAAATTGGCCCAGAATGTACTCTGAAATATTGAAATACAGAAAGAAATGTGACATTTCTTAAAGGATAGTACTGAAGGTGAGTAATCAGGTAGGTGTTATGGGCAGAAGAATATATTAAGGACGATAGACAGTTGTGGCGTCTGATAGGATGGGTCCGGTACCAATGTCAAAGTAGAGAAATCATTAAACTCTACTCTTTGTAGACACGTTTGCCAAATAGGAAGAGATAACAGCAGTAAAAAATAAATTAGCATCAACAATTGAAAAAGAATTTCATTATCATATTATTTTGTTATGTGGAAACCTAGAATTTTATTTACGGACAATGTAAAAAAATATGTAAATAAATAAATAATAAACTTAACAAAAACCTTTGGTATTAGATACTTAAAAACTTATACATATGTGACGTGCGCCGAAGAAAGGGAGCTTACTCTGGAAAAATCGAGGTTTTTACACCTTTCGATAGTTTTTGAGTTGCTCTTTTTAATGAAATCATCGAAAAAAATTTCCAAGCGTTATTATTGCTACTAAATGAGTTGATCGTTACCCGAGAAATCGTGCTTTCGCTCGAGATCCCGTGAAACACCTCCCACCACTCACCACTACATCTCCGCGTCTCATCTTTACCCCGTCCGTGAGCAGCGCCGCTATATGCGTGAGAATGTAGTGGCAAGCGGAGAGGGAAGATTTCGTGGTCTTCCCTCTCTTCTAAAAGTCGCATCTATCGGGTCGACTTCGACCGCTCGTCCTGAAAAATCTCGCTTTCCAGAGTAAGCCCCCTTTCTTCGGCGCACGTCACATATGATGCACAAGAAAATCCAATAGAAATATGCGATATGTAATTATAGGATGAAAATTTAGACGATTTGCAATTTGCTTCAAATTCGAGTAAGCATTCTTCGTCAGGCTTCACACCAGCTTTTTTAAACCTGGGGAGAGAACTTGAAACTATATAATCATCAAACATGAACTTGAAAGAAAAAATTGAAATAGAATCTCGAGAAGTAAAAAGTGGCATAATAGAATGCAAAGAATAAAAATAAGAAGAAAAGAAGTACTCATTCCTCGCTGGAGCTTAGGTCTCGGGTTTGGCAGCACAGTAACGAGGGAGTTTTTCCATGTCAACACTCAGGTCGGCATATATAGTCTCTGACATCGGAACAGTATATCCCCAGAGAGGCGCAATGTAAAAAACTTCTGATACAGCACTGACTATCCGAATGTATAGGCTGTCAAGGGATGCTCAGGTGTGGGGGGGGGGGGGGTAGACAGAGCAGTCAAGGGTGAAGCTGGCGCTATAGCAGGTGACGCTCTAGCGAGGGATGAGCGTCATTAAAAATTTAAATACAGCAAACGAAATTCAGTGAAGGTATTATAATCATAGGCGTAAATAGATGAGATTCGAAATCTGCGAACAGATATGTAGTTTTTATTTATCCTAATTACCAATTCACGTATTTTTTATTTTTCTGAATTACTTTTTGTGCTAATTTTTATTTTTTCGAATAAGCATTTGTCATAATTTTTATATTTCCTAATTACTGTTTGATATAATTTTTATTTTACCGAATAATAATTTGACAAAAATTTTATAACGTTGAATTACTATTTAATCTAATTTTTATTTTTCCGAATTACCATGTGACATAATTTTTACTCTTCCGAGTGAGCATATAACCTAAAATTTAATTATACGACATGGCACCTCTCATTATCCCCATATCATCGAAGCTGCATGTAACATAAATTTCATTCTTCCTAAAATGATGTCCTACATTCTGATGGGCTGATTCGAATTTCACGGCATTATTCAGCTAATCAGAATTCCGGACGCCATTTTAGGAAGAATGCAATTTATGTAACATACAGTTTCAATGATATGGGGATTATGATACATGACAATTCGTATAAATGAATTTTAGGTTATATGCTTATTCGGGAGAATAAAAATTATGTTGCATAGTAATTCGAAAAAACATAACTTAGGTTGAATAGTAATTCGGTATTACAAAAATTACGTCAAATTATAATTCAGTAAAATAAAAATTATCTCAAATGGTAATTCCGAAATATAAAAATTAGGACAAATGGTAATTCGGAAAAATAAAAATGAGGTAAATTAGTGATTAGGATAAATAGAAATTATAGAAAATTGCTATACAGTCGAATAATTTTAGGTAAAGTAAATATCAACGACAATAGAATTTGGGGAATATTCATGCGCCTGCACAATTGAGGAACAGTGACAAAATAGAACAGAACGATCATTTCATTTTCAGGAAAATTAATACGAAAAGGAAAGTAGTCCTGTATTGCAGCAAATGCTGCAAGGAATTGGGATTTTGCGAAATAGGCCAACACAGATGCGTCCATATAGCTCATGTGATGCAATCTCCACTAGGAGGGGAATCAGATGAAGAGAGAAGAGTTGGATAGAAGAAAGAAAGGGGAGGGAGAAAAACATGTATAGTACTTTAAGAATGATCAGAGAAGAAGCCATCAAAAGCGAAAAGAAGTTAGAATGAAAGGATAAAACTAGTCAAGCCAATGCGATTGCCCAGATAATTGAGAAGCTACACACACAACAAATGATTAATATTGTCTACAAAATGAGCGAAATAATAGGATTCAAAACACATGAAGACATCCAACGAGAAGAAAAGGAACGAGAACAAGCGAGCTCAGAGTGGGTGAGGCATTGCCAAAATTTAGACCTTTGGTGGGGTCTAAAATTAGGGATGATTAAAACTGAACACGAAAAAGCAGAAACAAAAAGACTGAAAATGTAAGAAGCAGAAATACAAATATTGAACATGGATGTGAATTCGATCTCGAGTGATTCCACTTTGCTTGCATTCATAATTGTATTGTGTCCATTTGATAAGCACTTTGCTTCCTCATTATGATTAACTATAAAATACGTTTGCTTCCTCGCAGAGGGAGCATTAATGATTTTTTAAGTTTGGAATCAAGGAATGTGTTCCTACACTGGCATCAAATTTCAATTATGTTAATGAAAAAAGTTTTACTGTGAGAAAATTTTTTTTTAATTATTCTAAATGAACATAACTTTCATACTTTTTCACAAAATGTATTAATATTAGAGGTCAATTGATTCTTCTTGAATCAAGGAATCTTTTTTATTCTTGCATCTACTTCTAGTTATGTAGATGAAAAAAGTTTTACTGTAAAACTGTCATAACCGTGAGTCAGACATTCAAAGTTTTTAACAATTTTTATTGAACTTAAAAAGGGAAAAAATAGATAGAGTTGAAAAACTGGAAATTAAAACGAGAAAGAAAATAATATTTGGTTATTCATAGAAAAAAATAGAAAATTCTCCTTTCGATTTCGTGGAATCACATCCTTATATAATGCAGTGAAGTAACAATGGTTGAGTTATGAAAGTGAACATTCGAGAAAGTAGTGCAATAATTGATACTAGATTCAAAGACCATTTTATATCTAGAGAATTCATAATCGAGAACTATTTTAATATTGAAAGCTTAGAAATCGAAGAGCAGAATTGCATTTGGTAACGACCTAGAACCCGTTATTGTTGATAGAGTTTCTTTCATGGTAGATGTTACTAACAAAATATTTCGTTTAAGGTTTATTGCTCTGCCAGGTTTGGTGCCGACGTGCATACTCGGGACTGATTTCCTGACCTGAGTAAATTAAATCCATCGAGAGGTCAAATTTTCATAAATGTATTTTTATTAAAAAGTACTAATCGACACAGCTTAATTGAGAAACAAATGACTAACTTTGACCAAAAGCTTCAAAATCTCCTTAGAATCCAAGATCTATAGAATAAAAGTTAACTTTAAAAACAATAATGTTACAGGTGACACATAGGAGTTATGTGTTTTTATAACGTACTACGTGAGTTATTCGAGCCTTTTTCGCAACCGTCAATATTTTAACTGAGAAATGTTTAATTAAATCAATTTAAAAATATTTGACATTTTTTACGACTGCAAAGCAAAAATGAAGGAAGATCAGGAAAAAGAACGAGAAAGAACAACTAGGGAAAGCGAAAAGAGATAGGCAAGAGGGAGAAGCAGCAAAGACCAGAAAGGAGAAAAATAAGAAAGAGAAAAAAATAGAGTTTACCACTCACGAGAAGAATCAAAGATTGAAAGCATTGGTAAGTTTTTGTAAAGTGATTCTGCATATTACATTATTAAATAACACTAATGACATCATTATTATAAATTTAAAATTGAAAGATTTTTCGGGTTTCAATCGTGTGCGAAACTATTAATGTTGTCGAAGTTTCGTGAACATTGCAGTTCACTTCTTCAGGGCTGACCTAAAACTGAAGTTTCGGGATTATTGTTCTTATATATGTATTCTCTACGATTCTCTACTAATGACATCATTATTATAAATTTAAAATTTGAAGATTTTTCGGGTTTCAATCGTGTGCGAAACTATTAATGTTGCCGAAGTTTCGTGAACATTGCAGTTCACTTCTTCAGGGATGACCTGAAACTGAAGTTTCGGGATTACTGTTCTTATATATGTATTCTCTACGATGCCTGTGATTGGCCAGAGCGGCCCATGGTGGGGAGTGGTCGAACTTGATTGGCCAATCAAGTCTTTTTTTAAAAACCCGGGAGGACGGAAAGCCAAATCGGATTGGTATTATATCCATTGTCCCTATTGATGTTATTAGGATGTTTTAAGATCTCGATTGCTTCTTTATGTTTTCTTGGAAAAATATTGTACGTTTTCGCGATGACGGTTGTTTTGTCAAATAAAATGTTATGTCCTGTTGCGACATGATACTCAGCTACTGCTGATTGCGTGAAATGTTTTAGCCCGACTTTACTCTCATGTTCCTTTACACGTTGACCTGCCGCCCTCCCGGTTTATCCAATATAGACTTTGCCACAAGAACAAGGGATTTTATATATTCCCGGATCACTGAAAGGTTCCTTTTTATCTTTAGGGTTGTTTAGAAGTTGTCCTATTTTCGCAGGTGGCTTGAATATAGTTTGGATGTTGTGTTTGTTGACAATTCTTCCTATTTGTTCTGTGACACCTTGAATGTAGGGTAGGATGGTGGTCTTTTTTCTCTCTCTTTCTTTAGTAGGTTGTGTTGACTTGTTTTTTTTTAGTGTATTTTCTTATTGCTTTATTAATTTGTTTGTTTGTGTAACAGTTTTGAATTAGGATTTGTTTAACATTTTGTAGTTCCTTTTGTATGTTTTCTTTATCTGTTATAGAGACAGTTCTGCATACAAGGGAGTTGATGACCGATTGCTTTTGAGATAGGTGGTGGTGGGGGGAGGAGGCATGCAGGTATCTGTTTGTATGCGTGGGTTTTCTTTTCGGTTCGGATCTTTTGTAAACTAGTACGTCCAAGAAAGATAATTTTCCGTTTTGTTCACTTTCCATGGTAAGCTGGATATTAGGGTGTGTTTGATTGATGAAATCGAAAAATTTGTGAAGTTCATCTAGTCCAGACCTGCCCAACTCGGGGAAATTCCCTTAGGGAACACATGTTCCGCATCCACCACTCTTTCACCTAGAGGGCGGAGTGGTGGTAGATGCATGCGCGTGGTAGACGCGTACGTCACAGAGGAGAGATTCTCGCAAGGGTTTACCACCACTCCCGCTCTCTAGGAAAAAGAGTGGGGGACGCGGAACATGTGTTCCCTAAGGGAATTTCCCCGAGTTGGGCAGGTCTGATCTAGTCCACGTCTCCAGATGACAAAATTGTCGTCAACGCAACGGCACCAAAATTCCGGTTTAAGCTTGGATTTGTTATACATTTTAGTTTCTATATTTTCCATAAAAATGTTGGCTATTACAGGTGAGATTGGGGATCCCATTGCTGCTCCTGAGGTTTTTTCGTAGAATTGGTTATTGAGAGATAAATAGGTATGAGTGAGACAGTGTTCTATCAAAGGTGTGAGATTGGAGGGGAAGTTTGCAAAAGATTTAATAATATCGATTGTGTCAGTGATTGGTACTTTTGTAAAGAGAGATACTACGTCGAAGCTCACTAGGATGTCTTGGGGTAGAATGGGAATCTGTTGTATTTTTCTGATGAAGTCAAAAGAATTTTGGATGTGTGTGATAGAGTTTCCTGTGGAAGGATTCAGTTTTTTGGCGAGAAAGCGTGCTAGGTTGTAAAATGGTGAGTTTATTGCGCTGACGATCGGTCTGAGTGAGATGTTGTTTTTGTGGATTTTTGGGAGTCCGTAAAGTTTTGGAGAGATGGGATTAGCAAGTTTTAATTTAGATATTTTTCCGCTGTCAAGATGTCGCTTTCCGAGGATCGTCGGGGTGCCCCTGAAGCCACCGCTGGGGCCACAACATGCGTGACAGTGAGCTGCGACATGGTCAGGCAGATCTCACTAATCAAACAGCTGACCAGCAACAACATCTGCGAAAAAAGGTAAATAGTGGAACATCAACTGTGGCTGCTAAGGATGCTTTAGCTAGCATTCGCAATTTGCAGCTAATCACCACAATAGAAATACCGTGGTGAAGCATCAAATGGGATACCACAATGAAAGAGGAACTAGTGCGTGTCTATCATGAAAGTGCGAAATTTGAAATCAAAAGTGAAAAAGGACACAACTTCAGGACGAAAGTTTCTGCAAAGTATCCTTATATGAAGAAAGTTGCACTAAGAGATCTTATCGCTAAGGTGAAGGAAATCAGGAATAATCTACACATCTCAGAAGACCGAGCAATGGAGATTAAACAACTGGTTGATTTGGCGTGGAAAAACGTCAATAATGAACATCAGCTACAGGAAGATGCACCGCGAAATTAAGCAGCGGCAATTGAAGTTCTGGAGCAACTTAGTGATGATCCAGCACCACCACATCCTCCAGAGGCATATGGCCTAATTCAACCTGTGATAGAAGCAGTGGTTCAGCAACCAAGAAGGCGATCAAAATAACCATACCATGTGAGCAAAGATGTGATGCACCTTAATTTTTTGGAAGAGAAAAGTAAGCAATGTGTGAGGAGAGAACACCATAGACTATCCTTACTTAAGTACCCAGAGCTAGCCACAAGAATAAATTAGCAGAATCTAGCAGACATAAAACTTTTAATACCTGTAAACAGATTGCTTTCGGCTATTGAAATAGTTGCCATCAAAATGGAAGCGGATCAGTACAGGATCCACTAGAACCACATCCGAACATTAATAACGTCGATGTAAACAGAACAATCCTAGAAAAACTACAGCACATGAGAATAGCTATTTGTGATAAACGTGCGCAAAATAGGTGATTGTGTGTGAGTTTGAATCTTGCAGAATACGCCGGAGGCTCGCAGCATGAGTCGGTGGTTAGCGCACCAGCGCAACGAGTGCGAAAACATAGCCGAGTGCTTTGAGCCGTAGGCGAATGATGCAATCACACGAGTTTGCAATCACCTATGCGCACGTGTATCACACGCTATTCTTTGCAACGCTCGTCCGAAAAAGTTGTGTGAGGAGGAGTTAACGAAAAATGCTAATTTTATATTGCATAGAGTGGAGTTAAGACCCCCCCCCCCCACCCCCCGCCGTCTTCTGCCCCAAAATGAAAAAATTAGTGAAAGCCTACTAAGACGTTAATTTAAGTCTCAACGGAATCTTCAAACAAAAAATTTTTTAATTTTGTTAACGAAAATGTTTGAAAAAAGAATTTTGTGAAAAAAAAGGTTTGAAAAAATTTGTTCAATCAAAAATCATGTAAATAAAAAAGTTTTCTAAACAAAAATTTTAGCGCTTATGTCCTTTTGCCCGAAACCATAAGAGTTTCAGCCAAGTACTACGAAACACTAAAAACAAAAATGCAATCATCAAAAGATTTGTTCCAGTTAAATCTAAATTTATTTCAAGAAGATACCAACACCAGTGTTTAAAGTTACCTATGACGGTGTCTAAAGTATTTCACCTCGAAAGTGCGCATGCGCAGCTTTTACACCAGTACCTAAAGTAAGCCATCTTCAAACTGCACCAGCGCGAAAGTTGTTTGCACTCAGTCTGCTCAAATAACGTCCTTCAGGCACAATTTAGAAGCATGAAAACGTCAATTTTTAAAGTGGGTGTTATAAAAAGGCATTTTGGTCATGCTTTACTACACTAATAGAACACCTGAACAGCAAGGTTTTACCTATGCAATTGAACGCAACACTAACTATGTTAAAAGTGAAAACTCTTGTGTATTTCCACTGTGCGGCCCTGTTCGGTTCTTGACGTGTGCTCCATTTCGTCTCGCTCTATACTTGCCATAATTTATTCATTAGGCAATTTTGTATTTAGTGATTTTTGGGCTCTTTGGCGCTTAAAAGACTGTTTTTCAGTTTCGGAGGTCGACAGTTCTCACGTAGTTAATACGTATATTACAATGGGTGCTGTTTCCTGTGTGGCGTATTCAGCCATTTAGCCTGTGTTAATGTTGGATTGTCCAAGAAAGAATTTGATGATCTAAAGAAGAGATTAATCGATTTTATTTGCGTGAACTGCAAATCGTCAAATGCTAGCGACACCTCCTCAGGATTGGATCAAAGCTCCTCGCTAAGTGGAGGTATCGACCCCGCCAGAAAGTATCAGGTAGCTAACCCCTCACCAACAACAGTTTCTGCCGTCCCTGTCACTGCTGTGGCCCTGCCGCCTGGATACATCGAGGCTATCCAAAGTGCGATCTTACAAACTCAGAGGGAAGCGGCCGTGCAGGCGCAGGAACAGGTTAGGGAAGCGGCCGTGCAGGCGCAAGAACAGATGAGAAATCTTTTAAAGAAATTCGAAATTAAGCAACTTGAATGGGTTACTAAAATCAATACTACTGTTCAAGAAATCAAGATAGATATTTCAGAGAATTCTCGCAGAATCAATCTGCTTGAAAGTTCTACTGTTAGCAATGCGGAACAGGTCACACAGGTGAAGACGGAGGCAAGCTCGCTAAAATTGAAGGTCGCTTCACTTGAAGCTTCTCTCAATTACCAAGAGCAAGCTGCGCTTCAAAGTACCCTTGAAATTCACGGGTTACCTATGAAGCCGAATGAGGATCTTCCATCGGTCCTAGAATCTGTTGCGAAGGCTTTTGATGCTCCCTTCGTTAAAGAGAACCTCATGAATGTTTATCGCATTCGTAAATCAACTACATCAAATCCACTGCTCGAACCCATCATCGTTGCCAAGTTTAGCAGAGAGTTGGTAAGGGATAAAATAATTGAGCAGAGGAAAAAAGTAAGAGATTTCTCTACGATCAATCTTGGCTGGCCAGATAACGAGAAAAGTCTAATTTTTATCCGTGAGGCTTTGACGCCCTATAATCGAAGGATCTACGCTTCTGCGTTGAATTTGAGAAGAGAAAAGAAGATAAAATATTTTTGGATTGCCGGAGGGAAGATCTTTTGTCGAAAGGACGATGGCACGCCTAGGATTCAGCTGTCACTGATGCAACACGTAGAGCGATTCCAATAGCAATCAGGCTTTCTACGGTATGCTTATACACACAATGGTGTAATATTATTGTTGTTAGGCTATTTGATGCTTGTTGATAAATATATTTTTGACATTTTTCAGTTTTTTTACCATGTACATATGTATCTTCAAATAGCAAACATCATCTCATATTTAAACTAGTAGTTTTAAATCATGATACTGGTCTTCCTGATAGTAATATAATTAGATGTTCTTAGTGTCGACAAGGGTAGTAGTTAATAAAAGGATGTAAGTTTTGCTGACTACTGGTCAAAGATTTTTTGTTGTTGGTCAAAGAAATTATGATTTGAGGGAAGTCTCAATCTGATAAAAAAAATTTGACCAGTAGTCAGCAAAACTTACATCCTTTCATTAACTACTACCCTGGTCGACACTAAGAACATCTAATTATACTATATTACCAGACTCGGGTTTTACTTCAAAAATGGGAATTTTCAATAGCCGAAGGAATTCTTATAATGACGGAGATTTATTGGTTATTCACAACTTTTTGTCAAGAAACAACCCTTTTTTAACTTTTAAACTACAAACTTTTAACATGTCAACATAACTCACTCCAATAAAAAAAACAACACATTTAATTCACAGAGGTATGTCTAATATTTTATTTTACTCGACAAATTGTAAACCAGTATAACTTAATATTCATATAATCTCGAACAATTATATTGTAATTTTATAGGTTATGATCACCACCATTTTTGTTCTGAAAAGTACTACCGCAGTGTAGTCGAAACGTCAAACGTTAAATTATGATTTGAGGGAAGTCTCAATCTGATAAAAAATCTTTGACCAGTAGTCAGCAAAACTTACATCCTTTTATTAACTACTACCCTGGTCGACACTAAGAACATCTAATTATACTACATTACCAGACTCGGTTTTTACTTCAAAAATGGGAATTTCCAATAGCCTGAGAAATTATTACAATGACGGAGATTAATTGGTTATTCACAACTTTTTGTCAAGAAACAAACCTTTTTCAACTTTGAAACTACAAACTTTTAACATGTCAACATAACTCACTCAAATTAAAAAAAAAACACATTCAATTCACACAGGTATGTCTAATATTTTATTTTACTCGACAAATTGTAAACCAGCGTAACTTAATATTCATATAATCTCGAACAATTATATTGTAATTTTATAGGTTATGATCACCACCATTTTTGTTATAAAAAGGACTACCGAAGTGTAATCGAAACGTCAAACGTTAAATTATGGTTTGTGGGAAGTCTCAGTCTAATAAATAATCGTTGACCAGTAATCAGCAAAACTTACATCCTTTTATTTTCTGATAGTAATGTTATACTATTAGGCTTAACTGTCTACTTTGGATACCGTAAATGTTTTAATATCATCTCAATATTCACAGCTCTCCGGATATCCGGATATCGATCTATGAAATTATGTCTACTTTTGTTGAGAATTTGTCTAGGGTTCTACGACACTGCTTTCTACATTATTTATTATTCCGTTAATATCTTCTTTACTTGTATTCATTGCCGATATTCAAATTTGAATTGTACTTGCTTAGTTTGGGTTGTGTTGATAATGGTTTTTTGTCTCAGTCAATTTTTACGTGTGCTGCGTGAGTTTCCTGTTTTTGAATTGGTTTTATATAAAATCTTTTTCTTAATATATCCATGGATACCTTAAACATTTGTCATGTGAACGCCCAGTATCTCTTGGCACATTTCCTAGAATTCAAACATTTTTTAAGTACATGTTCCTACCATATAATAGCTGTTTCTGAGTCCTGGCTAACTCCCAATATATCCTCAAGCCTCGTTGCAATTAACAACTATTCGCTTTATCGAAGAGACAGAGACGAGAGAAGGGGTGGTGGTGTTTGTCTTTTTCTGCATGATAGTCTGAAAGGGACTGTGGTTGGTGTGAGTTCAGTAGCTACTTACCCGACGACCGAATTTCTCTTTGTTGAAGTTAAGTCAACTTCTGATAGTATTCTAGTGGGAGTAGTTTATAAACCACCTAATGCTTCCTATGGCACTGAGCTTCAATCGGTAATTTTTTAATTTATTCCTAACTTCAATAACATTATCCTTACTGAAGATTTCAACACCAACCTAAATATCACTTCCAATCATTCTAAATATCTAACATCATTGGTACACTCTTCGGGACTCTCGATTGTACCTCGTTATTCTACTCACCATACTGATCGTTCCAGTACTCGTATTGACCTAATGATTGTAGACGACATTGATAAGGTTGTCTCCTACCAACAACATCCTATCCCTCTTCTCTCTAACCACGACTTGATTAACATTACCTTTAAATTTTCCTATAATCTAAATTCAAAACCAACCCAAAGACTAGTGCGGAATCTCTCTAAATTTGATGAACATACATTCCACGAACATCTAATGACGTATGATTGGGAAAAAATATTACTAGATACAGATATAAATAATAACATCGATGCTCTGACTAATTACCTAGTCTCCGCATTCAATAAATTTTCTCCGCTTCACGTTCCTAAAATCTTTAATAAAGCTACCCCCTGGATAACACCCGAAATTAAAAATCTGATGAGGGAACGTGATAGCAAGCGCGGACTTGCAAAAAGAACAAAAAGCAGTATAATACAAACTCAATTTTGTGAACTGAGGAACCTCGTTCAAACTAAGAATAGAGATGCGTTCAATCAATACAATTATAACGAGATTGCACATAGAGACAAAAAAGAAGACATTTGGCATCTCCTTAGACGCTTACACCTAATCCCGCCCAAGCACGAATCTATAGATAGTAATTTTCCGCCTGATGACCTTTTAAAGACTTTTTTCACTTTCCCAGTTCCAGACTTATCATCATCATCTTCCACTACCCCACTTAATTCAACATTTAATGACTCTGACTTCTTTTTCGATGAAATCACACCTGAAATACTTTTGGAAAAAATACTTGAAATTAAATCAAATGCCATTGTTACTGATGGAATATCAATGAAAATGATTAAACTTGCCCTTCCTACTATCTTTCCTATTCTATTGCATATCTATAATGCTTCCCTTCAGGTCGGTATCTTTCCAGATATCTGGAAAAAGTCTATTATATGCCTAGTTCCGAAAATTTCTAAACCTAATTTCCCGAAAGACTTCCGGCCAATTTCTATTTTATGTGCACTGTCTAAACCACTTGAAAAAATTGATCATCTGCAACTGTCTAAATTTCTCGAATTATCTAAGGCCATTGACCCGATGCAATCAGATTTTCGGGCTAAGCATAGCACTCTTACTGCTTCCCTTAAAGTAACGACTGATCTCAAATTAGCAATGGATAATAGGGAGATTACGATTGTTGTTCTGTTTGATTTTACAAAGGCTTTTGATATGGTCAATCATAAGTTACTCCTACAAAAGTTAAAATCCTTTAACTTGTCAAACTCTGTTATCAAGTGGTTTAAATCCTACTTTAATAATAGGTCTCACAGAATTACTAATGGTAGTGGTGAGCTTTCTGATTGGTGGGAAGTCGAAAGTGGGGTTCCTCAGGGCTCCATTCTGGCACCCCTCCTCTTTAATTTGTTCACTTCTGACCTTGGAAGTGAACTTCAACATTGCAAATATCACAAATACGCTGACGATTTCAAAATCTATTTATCGGGGCCAATATCTTCATTAAGTGGGTTACTTGTTCTAGTCCAGGAGGATATCAATCGCGTTATCCTCTGGGCCTGGAAAAATGGACTTACTCTTAACCCGGGCAAAACTCAGGCAATAGTCGTTGGACCTACTTCATCTCCGTCGCTTGAAACACTGGCATTATTTCCACCTCTTCGTATCGAGAATCTTACTATCCCTTTTTCGGAAGAGGTTAAAGATCTGGGATACTTCCATAACCGTACCTTGTCCTGGAAGGAACAGGTACAGAATATCTCAAGAAAAACAAACAGAATTATACAACAACTTTATAGGAATAAGGACTCTTTACCAACCTCCACTCGGATACTTTTGGTTAAAAGTCTAATTTTGCCCCATTTTGACTACGGCTGTTTAGTTTATGATGATTTGACCGACGATTTAAATTTAAAGCTTGAGCGCGCGTTGAATGCCTGTGTCCGTTTTATCCACAATTTGTCTAAATACGAACACATAACTCCATACAGACTTAAGGCTGGTCTGCTTAATGTTGCCAAGAGAAGACAATTCTTTATGGGTAATTTGCTCTACACTCTTTTTCAGAACGAAGCTCCCGAGTATCTATTCAACCTATTCCAATTTGTAGACAGAGACCTTCCAGTACAGTCTAAGCTTCGTAAAAGACATAAAATCCGTAAGATTCATTTTCACAGAACGTGTCAGCTTCAAAGATCATTTATAGTAAGGGGTGCCCGACTATGGAATAAAATACCATACGATATTAGAAATGCACCTTCCCTGTATCATTTCAAGAATCTCTATGTCAAATATTTGTACGATACTCCTAACCCATCTCTTGAAATTACTCACTGGTAAACTTTCATATTTAGTTTTTGAACATTTCATCATCGAATTTTCTTTTGTTTTCATTAACTTTTGCAAAGTATTTCTTTTATACGCAGTTTTTCTTTCTTCATTTCTACCTTAACATGCACAAGATCTACCATTTAACGACCTAATACTAATCACTACGCATGAATCTCATACCTAATTTAATACGTATTTAGAAGTCGACTCTATTCATTCATTTATTTAATTTAGTTTATAGATTAGATTATAAGGTTAATCAAGTATTCTGCCGATCAGTGCTTGCACATATTTGTAATGACCCTGTGTTATCCTGTTCTTTAGAGGGCTATTTAGCCCTAGGGACTTTTCTTGAATAAAAATACAAATACAAAAAATATTGTGCAGCTGTGGACGGCAGAGCTACCTACAAATGCAGTTTTTACCCCAGGAAGTGATCGAGATCCACCATGGAAGATCAGGTTGGATTTGGATATCAGCCAAGTAAGGGGCAAATTGGGTCGATTGACTCAATATAAGGAAGAAAATAGAACCAGAAAGCCGATACACCATGCTACTAAACTCATCCACATTCGGGACATCGAGACATTGACAACAGCAATATTGGTTGAGATTATAGACTCCCAACGGCAGAGACTTGATATTCTTACTGCTAGTCTGCGTCAGTACAAGAAAAGTATTGCAAGAAGGCAATAAAAACAAACCTTTCAGGCAGATGAAAGAAGGTTCTATCATGAACTGAGTGTAAAGCAAAATAACCACAAGACACCGAAGTTCCTCAATTGGAAGACATGACTAACTGCTGGTCGGGTGTTTGGGATACAACTAACAGAAGCAATTTGAACACTGTGTGGTTCCAACTAGAGAAAACAAGATTAAGCAATAATCCTGAAATGGAGCTGAATAAAATCACAGCTACAATAGTATCAACGGTTTTGAAAAGGAAAACTGGAAAGCTCCAGGACCGGACACGGTGCACAACTTCTGGTACAAGTAGCTGAAAAGTGTGCATCCTGTGTTGGCAAGGTGTTTTCAGAAGATCATCGAACACCCAGATCTGATGCCAGGCTTTATGCTCAGAGTAACTACGTATATATAGCCTGAAAACCAGACGCTCAAAATCCACCTGAATTTCGACCGACAGCCTGTTTTCCAACATTTGATAAATTCCTTACCACTATCATTGCAGATAAGGTGTATGCCTACTGCGACGAGAATAACATCCTTACAGAAGGACAAGAAGCTGCTGTGGAAACTCGCAGGGCAGTAAAGATCTAGTAAGCACAGACGCTGTTACCATGATGCAAGCTCGCAAATATCAAAGAAACTTGCACAAGGCATACATTGAATACAAACAAACGTTTCCTTCCGTGCCACATAAGTATTTGCAGATGGTGGCTCTAAGGAAGCATCCAGAGGCGACTCTTGTCATCTCCAACGCTCGCGGCCGCTGTGTAAGGATAACAGCGGTAAAAAACGAACTCCAAACTACACCTTGCTTCTAACTTTGTACCTACAACATCATCGCAAAAGATTTCAAACATCGTATTAAAGTAATTTATAACATCCTCGTCTCATTAGGCACTTAAACTTAGTTTGTGGCTGATGATGAATTGCAGATATTAATTATTACTGACGCATTGGTGCCTAACGTTGCGAAAGTAACATTTCTGTCATCTATGCTTGAAGGCCAGGATGCAAAAGTGCAGTTGCCAACCTTCGTCAGTACACCAGCGCCCCCCCCCCACTCTTAATTTCCCGGTTTTTCATAGCCCACTGAATCGCGCCGCAAATGCGCTCATATGCGCCACCAATAAAAAATGTTGCGCCACGAAACTCTAGGAACTATAGCAGGTGTTACGTGGGGGGGGGGGGGTGTTGAGACGCCAGTCCCCCCATTCAAAAATCAAATTTTGAATGACATGACCTTGAAGATCTCCAAATGCGCTGATATGCGCCACAAAAAAAAAATTTTGCGCCACATTGATAACCGAGTTATCAGCGATCAAAATGGGGGGGGGGGCTGGCGCGATTTTTCTAGAATAATAACCTTTTTTAAAAAAAAACATAGCTATCCATCATAACTTCAAATGCGCTCAAATGCGCCACCACTAAAAAATTTTGCGCTAGGTAATTTACAAAAAAGCCATTGGGTGGCGGGGGGGGGGGGGGGCAGTGTGACGGAGGTGTTAAATCTTCGACAGTGATCTGAAATTAAAAATTACGGACATGGAGTTATTCGTCTTCAAATGCGCTCATATGCGCCACAAACATTTTTTGCAAACTTTAAAAACTGTCCATGATACGAAAATTTTAACTCCTTACAAAGTGATGACCAAGTGATGACCAAAAAATAGAAAAAAGTTTCTAATCCGCAGTGATGAAGGCACTTTCGTATGGGGTTCCAAATGCGCTGATATGGAGGTCGTAACATTTTGCAAAGTGATGACCCCCAAAATAAAAAGTTTTTGATTCGCAGTGACGAGGGGACTGTCGTATGGGGTTTCAAGTGTGCTCATATGCGCCATCAAAATTTTTTGCATATATTGAAAATTTCTCAAGATATGGAGGTCGTAACATTTTGCAAAGTGATGACCCCTAAGGTGGTCCAAAAAAAGACATTTTCGAATTTTTGGGATTAGACTGAAAAATATTGTAGGATACATGAAAATAGAAAGTCCCTATTTTTTTGTTTTGCCAAAAAGTAATTAGTAGGACTACGCATTTGATTCAAAGTTTTTTCTAAATTCACCACTCAACATAGAGAATTCACGGCGCCGCCTATGGTTCAGCTAGGCAGTGTGGCAGCAATGTAATAGCTACATTTTGCGAACCTGACCTGCTCCTTCCTAAGGCTTGAGGCTCGCTTAAGTCCTCAACAACCACCTTACCTAAATCTTATTGCATTTCTGCAGAAAATTTTCTATGCCCTAATCCATTGTTAGTGATTTATATTTCATCCTTAAATCTAGCGGTGCACCCGAAGTGGGCACACGTCTGAAATTTTGGCATGAATTGGGCACAGGACCAGAGAACAATGACGCCTGTATGTCACCACATTCAAACATTTACAGGTTCTCGGACTGCTTGCAAGATGCACATAATGTCAGCTCTATCACTCGAAATAAATTAAATGAAGTCGAAGCTAAGAGAAATAACGTGATGAGAAAGCAAAAATTTATAGAGTCCAAAATTGAACAATATCGAAACGGCGACTTTGAATCAAAGCTGTGCTTCATTAAATGCATATCCTTCTACGCTAGTCACGAGCCGCATTAGGAAGGCAGTGATGAAATTATTATTGAATTTATTTTATTATTGAATTTGGAAAGTTTTAAAATGCGTTATCTGCAAAGTAAAGTATCTTTTGTGTTCTGATAAATTGGCAATTTTTACTGAGATAACATTTTTTTAAATTGTATTTTATTCCTTGTGTTCGCAGGACACTTGACTTTAAAAGTGCCCACGGTACCTTGCCTACCTAATAATAATAGTAATAATGGCAATGGTAAATACGGCAGAGGTTGAAGCCAACGTATTTTAGACAAAATAATTTAAAATATTGTATATATTAATAAAAATATCTACAAATTAACACTGTCACTACTGTACATAAAACACGATTATCTAGATCGTGGTCCAAGACCCTCATTTGGATAAAAGTGCACTGATTCTGTAAAAGATTATTTGTAAAAAACATATCTCATTTAATCTATTTTACGATACCTGTATTGTTTAAACAAATGTTTTATCTTCAGTTTGGTACCTGATACTCTCCTTCATTGCTTTAAATGTTTAAGTATTATGAAGTCAAAGCTTCTCTTATCCCGTTTAGGGCACTATATTCTATTACTATATAATTTCAAGCTTTTTAATTGTACATATGTTTGAATGAGAATAAAACATTTTATTGTCAAATTCGTTGCTTTCTTCTTTCAATTAATCTGAGTTTAATACGCACCCAAACTGATATTTTTTAGAAACTTCATTTGTCTTCTTGTTTTTAAAGTGAACATTTTCCTGGTATTTTTGGATTTAAATTAGCTTTTAAATTTTTTTTAATACAGTACAAGTCCGATAAGTTGCCGTCCGATAAGTGTACACTCCCGTTAAAACGTCATCACACGCACGGCACGCACACTAATTGGGGTTCTTCCACTACGTGTGCTATTTTGCTGACGATTTGCGCATCATTCTTACGGATGTGCGCACCTAATATCGTACTACTAGAGGGGGCATCCGATAAGTCCGCAATTCCTGGAATTTTCCGCCCCTACAGCGCCGAAATGAGAAACTTATCGGACTTCTACTGTATCTTAATTTTATTATTTTTATTATTTTTACTATAAAATTATTAGATTAATCAAAATCTAACTTTTAAATTTCGTATGGCAGTCTCATTAGAACAATTCTCCCCTACCGGAAGAACCCTTGTGCACAATTCGTGCTAGCCGAAAACTACCTGCCTCAGCTCTCTGCCGAATTCGGGTCTTAGATTCTAAGAGTGGTTGACCGCGTGCCCAATTCGAGTGCGCCCAAATCTAGACATCGGTATTAAGACGGTGTTGAAATTTTCACCTCGAGTCCCGATTTTCGTTCAAACGAGTCACTACTGTTTCAAATCGCAACGCGAACGTAAAAACATTACGAAAATAAAGTGTTAAATCTTATGCCACTATGGCAAAAGTGCGTGACAAAAATGATGATATGGAAGATTATTTGATAGGAGAAACGAAAGAACATTTTTCTGGACGAAAATTACCGTCTAAAAGGGAAGTTTTGCAAGTGTTTTTTTATCACCGCAAAGTTTTTAAACAAAGTAAAGCTGAGAGTGCAAAAAATACGATTGCAAAATGTTTTGAATTTTGGAATGAAGCAAGTATTCCAACTGGGGGCAAATATGACGCAATAAAACCGTTATTACGTTTATTCGATAAGTGGGCAAAGATAGGTGAAAGTAAACATCGATCGACGTTAAGTCTTAACCAAAAATCCTGACGTCCGCTAAAAAAACACTTTGTGTTTTTTGGTGGACATCTTAAAGTATTTTAATATATAATTATTTTCATGGCCATTCGTCACAATGGATAATACCAAGTATTTGAATATTTGCCGCGCACCAGCAACGCCACTAGTGGCGCTGAGGTAGACTATCCTAGTACGGAGTCTAGCCGCCGTGCGAGCGCCGACCGCCCAGCGATCGGCAGCGGTCAGGCTCGCAATTCAATTAACTTCGGTCTGCAGGAAGGTGAGGATCTCGGCTCCTCTCACCTTCCGAACTACGCAGGTTGAGCCTTCGCCATATCGCGCCCGACGTACGCGTTACGAATGACTTGTCCACCGTGGAGGATTAAGTCCTTTTTTCCGGTTTCCTCGCAATATCGCGCCCGATGTACGCGTTACGAATGACTTTGTCAACCGGGGAGGATTAAGTCCTTTTTTCCGGTTTCTTCGCAATATTGCGCCCGAGTTTTATGGTATTTTGACTTTTGATCACGAGTTTTATGGTTTTTTCGACTTTTGAGGTATTGGAGTTTCAGTTCTTCACGGACTAAACTCAAAACGTTTAACACCTTGAATAAAGAACTGTAACTGAAGCTGAAATACAGAGTGTTGTTTCTTTTCCGGAACCTTTTCCGCCCGAATGCTGTGGAGCGCTAAGCTAGGCGGAAACATTGAACAGCTGCAAGGGTAACTCTATAATGAAATTAATTTTTTTTGTCCTAATCTCTTTCTAATCTCTTTCTAATCTGGTTTCTGCCTTTTTCCTACGGTCCTTTCTCGAGGATCGAGGTTTTCTCTTTTCCTACGGTCCTTTCTCGAGGATCGAGGTTCTTTCTTTTCCTACGGTCCTTCCTCGAGGATCGAGGTTCTCTCTCTTTTCCTACGGTCCTTTCTCGAGGATCAAGGTTCTAATTTTTCCTACGATCCTTTCGCGAGGATCGAGGTTCTAACTTTTCCTACGGTCCTTTTCT